>JAVJIF010011799.1:0-115351 GCA_038442645.1 Agave tequilana | reverse complement strand
CACCAAACATGCTACTACTTGGCAAGGCCCCCTTGTTATGACATGACTTGCCATCCGGACTAATATCAATCTCTTGACTTGATTGGTCACCTGCCAAATATCATCCTCCTGTCATGCTATCACTTGACACCCGGCATGATATACTTGACCTGTGATTATCTCATTTACGGGAATACTACACTTGTTATCCTGCATTACATGCAGTGACTTGAATCTTGTACTTGTTATCCTGTATTATATATACAGTGACCTGAATTTATAGTACTCATGTACTCCTGAATTCCTGATCATGTCTTGTACCTGCTATTCCCGTAAATTTGATAACTACCTAATAAACCATAAAACTGGACAACTTACATTGGGTCGGGGAAAACTTGCGGCTATCAATACATGTTCGTGTTTACAGTGGTATTAGGCATGTTGTGCAACTAAACTTCCGGTCTGACCTGTGGGCCTCCAGGGGACCGAGGGGAGAGCTGGCTCCCTCCTTCCTGGTACCATCTTGATAAGGGCATCCATAAGACCCTCCTGAATCGCCTTGCGGTAGGTTCCGTCACCAAGCAACGGAACATCCTGGGCCGTGGTCCCGGGTATGCACGGGACCCACTGCAAACATTGTTCGTTGATACCCCCGTTGGTTTCCAATAACAATCTTGCTTTACTCAGATGTGGATATATGTGTGCTGGGACGCTAGTTCACATATCTAGACATCAGGGTAAGACGAGTAATAATAATAATAATAAAAGATGCCAGCCATGGATCCGTTGTATGCTTTGCCGAGTTTGCTTCCATCGGGTTTTACATTGGATTTCTGATTTTATGATTATTATCATATTAGCTACTCATATCCTGTTTATTACCCATGTTCCATTCCATCAGTCTACTGCTCTATCTTATCATTCCATGAGTAGTTCCTGCTTGATATCACTTGTTATATATCTACCTGATTATATATGCTTATGCTCACGACACGGTTTTCAATGCATGATTAAGATTCGGTTTTGTCGATACACTTGTACTTATCTCAGCACGCCATCTGGCTTTTGTATCACCACTCGCCTGGGGAGTTCTATCTGACTCCCCTGGATTCTCATGTCCATGTCATGGAACTTGGAGCGTGTGGATTCCCCCAGTTGTTGATCAGAGTGGCGCAGCGGTAGCGTGGATCTCCAGCAGACCATCTGAAGCTCTATCCTTCCAGGCCCCCTGTGTGCCTCTCGAGTTTTCCTTTTGTAAACTCGTGAGTGCCTTTTGTACTGTTCATACTTATACATCCTTTGTATTCTCGCATTTGCGCCATGTTGGTAATGTAATATTATTGTAATATTTGTCACCACTGGTGATAACTTTGTAATTGTACTCATGTGTTGGAATGTATAATGCACCATTTGCTTCCGTATTCTGATTCTTGCCTGTACTGATGCTTAGCGTATATACGTGAGGGTATTTCTGACCTGCGTATATACGTTGCAGTAACGTCCCCGTATCCGCCAGATCGGGGCTTTACAGGTTGGTATCAGAGCCTAGGTTCTACATCCTCAGTACGTCCAGACGGCAAATTAATGGTAAAGAAATTTGCAACTGGAATGCATGAGTCCTGGTTATACAGTCCAACTACAAGTACAGAGTTATCTATTCATTCTTGATCATCCTTCCTTTGATTCCTAATCCCTTCCATCTTTCCCCTGTTTTGGTTTTTCGAAGCCTTTATACCAACTTAAGATATGAATAGACTAGAGAAGTAGCGGCTGGTTCTGAATGAAGAGATTATATGATCTCTTTGGCCAACTCTTTGAAGTTCGGGTATTCTCAGGATTGATCCTAATCGGGTTATCTTTCAGGAGTCAATAGTCGGAATTCTCTACGGATATTCTACATTCTCGGCTATATATTTCAAAGTGATTGATGCCAGGTATTCAGAATTCTCAATTATCGGTCTTCTTTATTATCCTCATGACTATCAGGGTTTCCTATATCTTCAGTATTCTGGCTTATTCTCGGAGGGCTATCAAGTATCCAACTCTATTGCAAAGTAACGACATCAGATCAGTATTATTTGGTACCGTTCAAAAACTTATACAGCCAGAGGTGCAGAAGATATCTATATTCTGATTACTATTTCGTCAACTTGAGAGCCCTACCTATATTACTTCATATCTTGAATGGTATAAATTCCACCCATGTCCCCTTTGTGTTCATTTTACCCCTTATCGAAATTGCGAGGACGCAATTTTTTGTAAGGTGGATGGAATGTAACACACCGCTCCCAGAATACGTACCTAGTTGCGTATTCATATTTTCTGATCGTATTTTTCGATTTACTTCCTGTATTTATTTTGTATTATGAATTATTTATATGATCGTTTTGTCTTGGATCCGGATTCGTGGACTCAGAGTCTGCTCTTCTCTGAACCAGGGACCCGATCCTAGTGTCTTACTCAATTTGGTCTTTTCAGTATTCAGATTTGACCGATTTCAGTTTCAAACATTTTTCTAATATTTTAGATTTTCTATGATTTTCTGAAATTTTCCTGAATTAAATGGAAAATCTTCAAAACCGGTGTCGACCAGCACCGTTGATCGATTCCTGATTTTTAATTTACAAATGGAGTCAATTTTGAGAAACCGCTTTCCCATATTTGTTTAGAATAATATTTACTATCTTAATTCATTTTTTGAGAATTTTCAGAATTTATCAGATTTCTGCCAGATTTGGTGTCCACTGATATTGGCGGCCGATTCCAAGATTTTTAATTTAAAAATATAAATAATTTCTTGAAACGAATTTCACCGTGATTCTTAGAATAATATTCTTGATTTTTGAGAATTTTTGCGGGTCGTTCGAGATACTTGATTTTCGGACGATTTCGGTATTTTTCCGAAAGTTTTCCGCATCCGCAACTAAATCTCGGGAATCCGCTACTCTAATTATTTCACTTTTTCTTTCAAGAGAATATCTTCCTTTTTTATTTCTTTTTCTTTTTCCTTTTTCTTTCCTTCCTTTTCCTTCCACCAAATTCTACAAAATTCTCCATTCTTCCACCAAAAATATCTTCTCCAAAAATATCTCCTTTCCTCCAAAAATATCTTCTCTCAAAATATCCCAAACCACTCAAACTCCTCTCCCATCACCATGGCCGGCCAAAGAGCCACCTAACCCCTCCAATTTATAAAAAACCCCCTCCCTAAACATTTTTACATCACCTTCACAATTCCAATTCCTATATAAACTTTCCGTCTTCATTCCACTTCATTTTTCTCTTCACCAAAACTCTAACCACCACCAACTCCTCCTTCATCTCCACCACAACAACACCACTACAACTTCTCCAACTCCTTACCTTCATCTTCTTCCTCCTCCATCTCCATGTAAACCACCACAAACTCCAACAACTCCACCAAAGCCTCCACCTTCTCCTTTACCTTCTCCAAAAATACCACCACCATCAAAACCCTCCACAAAACCACCACCCCATCACCACATCAAGAGCCGACCACCTCCTTTGGATTGGGGCCGAGCTCTTCTTCGTCGGTAATATCTCCGATGATTATTCCGGTAATCGTTCGCGATTATTCCGTTAATCATTACGGTGACGATTACAACGACAAACAACTAACATCACCATCACCTCTACTATTTTCCACCACCATCTTCACTTCCACCATCACTTTCACCATCACAACACCACCTCCATCTCCACTACTTCAACCTCCAAACATCACCTCCTTCACCTTCTTTTTCATTACTCCATCAAAATCCAACTCCTCCACCAAATAACACCACCACCAAAGCAAGCACCTTTCTCTTTCTCTCTCCCTTCTCCTCTTTGTATATTGCTGACGCGGATCTCACCCCCCGGCCAGGCAACGCCTTAACGCAGATCTTCGCGTTCTTGGCATCTGTTTAAACGCGGCCTTCGCGTTCTTGTGCCGACGCAATGCGGAGTCCATGCCCGCGTCTGTGTCCCTTTCATGACTGCACGACGCGGAGCTAATGCCGGCGTCTGTGTTCTTCTCATGCTAACGCGACGTGGAACCCATGACCGCGTCCGCGTTCTTCTCGTGTCCTGACTTGAATGTGGGTCTCGAACCCCGCGTTTGTGGCACCTTTGCGACTGCGACTCCCGCGTCTGTGACTCCCGCGTCTGCGACTCCGCGTCTCACTCTCAAAACCCGCGTCTCCCTGTGCACTCTCTCCTTCCATATACTTCTCTCTCTAGTTTCCCTCTCTCTTTCTCTCTCTAACTCTCTTTCTCTCTCCTCTTCACTTATATATTATAGCGCGTACGCGAGTTCCATGGATTTCAGAGTTTTCGGTTCTTCCGGAGATTTAGGCGAGTGTCCTCACTCTCGCCACCATTTGGGTTTCCCCGCTTTGTCGGGTCGACATGTATTTTATTCCATGTTGACATGTATTTTGTATTGGGCTGAGTCCTTGTATTTGTGTATGGCCGAGTGCCAATGACTGGACATGTATTGCTATGTGATGAACGCTTGTATTAGGGTAGTTTAATTCTTGTACATATACCATGCCTGTGTTGTATTTTACTGTTTTATACCATGCGTGTCCGACCCTTCGTGGTCGTTGGACTCTAGGTTTCTGCCTACTCCTGGGATGGCTAGTAGTCACCGAGTGCGCTTAAACCCCGAGCGTTCCTGGTCTCTCAGCCTTCAGCCTCCGGTCTCTCACTATCTCGAAAGGGAAGTGATTGGGACCGTCAGGTTTCTCCGTCCTTCAGCCTCCAGTCTCTCACTATCTCGAAAGGGAAGTGATTGGGATCGTCAGGTCTCTCCGTCCTTCAGCCTCCGGTCTCTCACTATCTCGAAAGGGAAGTGATTGGGACCGTCAGGTTCTTCAGCTCCGCCTGGTTATCATGATCAGCACTCAGCACTTTACCACTAGATTCGTCTAGGCGAGAGGCTGCCGGATTGTCTACTCGCACCTTAAGCCGAGTTGTCCCGGTAACCTTGCCAGACGCTCTAGTGTTAAATACTGTTTGCTATCTGTGCCTCCAGCCTGCTCAGCTCCGCTTGGTTGTGCTCAGCTATTACTCTATCACCATGCCACGTATTTACCTGATATGTTAACACTTGCTATGCCATTACTTCATACCTGTCATTTACATGCTACTATTTAACACTTGTTTGTATCACCTGTCAACTGAGGTGTTATCACCTGACACCAAACATGCTACTACTTGGCAAGGCCCCTTGTTATGACATGACTTGCCATCCGGACTAATATCAGTCTCTTGACTTGATTGGTCACCTGCCAAATATCATCCTCCTGTCATGCTATCACTTGACACCCGGCATGATATACTTGACCCGTGATTATCTCATTTACGGGAATACTACACTTGTTATCCTGCATTACATGCAGTGACTTGAATCTTGTACTTGTTATCCTGTATTATATATACAGTGACCTGAATTTATAGTACTCATGTACTCCTGAATTCCTGATCATGTCTTGTACCTGCTATTCCCGTAAATTTGATAACTACCTAATAAACCATAAACTGGACAACTTACATTAGGTCGGGGAAAACTTGCGGCTATCAATACATGTTCGTGTTTACAGTTGTATTGGGCATGTTGTGCAACTAAAACTTCCGGTCTGACCTGTGGGCCTCCAGGGGACCGAGGGAGAGCTGGCTCCCTCCTTCCTGGTACCATCTTGATAAGGGCATCCATAAGACCCTCCTGAATCGCCTTGCGGTAGGTTCCGTCACCAAGCAACGGAACATCCTGGGCCGTGGTCCCGGGTATGCACGGGACCCACTGTAAACATTGTTCGTTGATACCCACGTTGGTTTCCAATAACAACCTTGCTTTACTCAGATGTGGATATATGTGTGCTGGGACGCTAGTTCACATATCTAGACATCAGGGTAAGACGAGTAATAATAATAATAATAAAAGATGCCAGCCATGGATCCGTTGTATGCTTTGCCGAGTTTGCTTCCATCGGGTTTTACATTGGATTTCCGATTTTATGATTATTATCATATTAGCTACTCATATCCTGTTTTATTACCCATGTTCCATTCCATCAGTCTACTGCTCCTATCTTATCATTCCATGAGTAGTTCCTGCTTGATTCACTTGTTATATATCTACCTGATTATATATGCTTATGCTCACGACACGGTTTTCAATGCATGATTATGATTCGGTTTTATCGATACACTTGTACTTATCTCAGCACGCCATCTGGCTTTTGTATCACCACTCGCCTGGGGAGTTCTATCTGACTCCCCTGGATTCTAATGTCCAGGTCATGGAACTTGGAGCGTGTGGATTCCCCCAGTTGTTGATCAGAGTGGCGCAGCGTTAGCGTGGATCTCCAGCAGACCATCTGAAGCTCTATACTTCCAGGCCCCCTGTGTGCCTCTCGAGTTTTCCTTTTGTAAACTCGTGAGTACCTTTTGTACTGTTCATACTTATACATCCTTTGTATTCTCGCATTTGCGCCATGTTGGTATGTAATATTATTGTAATATTTGTTACCTCTGGTGATAACTTTGTAATTGTACTCATGTGTTGGAATGTATAATGCACCATTTGCTTCCGTATTCTGATTCTTGCCTGTACTGATGCTTAGCGTATATACGTGAGGGTATTTCTGACCTGCGTATATACGTTGCAGTAACGTCCCCGTACCCGCCGGATCGGGGCTTTACAGGTTGGTATCAGAGCCTAGGTTCTACATCCTCAGTACGTCCAGACGGCAAATTAATGGTAAAGAAATTTGCAACTAGAATGCATGAGTCCTGGTTATACAGTCCAACTACAAGTACAGAGTTATCTATTCATTCTTGATCATCCTTCCTTTGATTCCTAATCCCTTCCATCTTTCCCCTGTTTTGGTTTTTCGAAGCCTTTATACCAACTTAAGATATGAATAGACTAGAGAAGTAGCGGCTGTTCTGAATGAAGAGATTATATGATCTCTTTGGCCAACTCTTTGAAGTTCGGGTATTCTCAGGATTGATCCTAATCGGGTTATCTTTCAGGAGTCAATAGTCGGAATTCTCTACGGATATTCTACATTCTCGGCTATATATTTCAGAGTGATTGATGCCTGGTATTCAGAATTCTCAATTATCGGTCTTCTTTATTATGCTCATGACTATCAGGGTTTCCTATAACTTCAGTATTCTGGCTTATTCTCAGAGGGCTATCAAGTATCCAACTCTATTGCAAAGTAACGACATCAGATCAGTATTATTTGGTACCGTTCAAAAACTTATACAGCCAGAGGTGCAGAAGATATCTATATTCTGATTATTGTTTCGTCAACTTGAGAGCCCTACCTATAGTACTTCATATCTTGAATGGTATAAATTCCACCCATGTCCCCTTTGTGTTCTTTTTACCCCTTATCGAAATTGCGAGGACGCAATTTTTGTAAGGTGGATGGAATGTAACACCCCGCTCCCAGAATACGTACCTAGTTGCGTATTCATATTTTCTGATCGTATTTTTCGATTTACTTCCTGTATTTATTTTGTATTATGAATTATTTATATGATCGTTTTGTCTTGGATCCGGATTCGTAGACTCAGAGTCTGCTCTTCTCTGAACCAGGGACCCCGATCCTAGTGTCTTACTCAATTTGGTCTTTCTGGTATTCAGATTTGACCGATTTTAGTTTCAAACATTATTTTCCAATATTTTAGATTTTTTATGATTTTTTGGAATTTTTCTGAATTAAATGGAAAATCTTCAAAACCCGGTGTCGACCAGCACCGCTGATCGATTCCTGGATTTTTAATTTACAAATGGAGTCAAATTTTGAGAAAACGCTTTTCCATATTTGCTTAGAATAATATTTACTATCTTAATTCATTTTTGAGAATTTTCAGAATTTATCAGATTTCTGCCAGATTTGGTGTCGACCGATATTGGCGGCCAATTCCAAGATTTTTAATTTAAAAAATATAAATAATTTCTTGAAACGAATTTCACCGTGATTCTTAGAATAATATTCTTGATTTTTGAGAATTTTTGCGGGTCGTTCCGAGATACTTGATTTTCGGACGATTTTGGTATTTTTCCGAAAGTTTTCCGCATCCGCAACTAAATCCCGGAATCCGCTACTCTAATTATTTTCACTTTTTCTTCCAAGAGAATATCTTCCTTTTTTAATTTCTTTTCCTTTTTTCGTTTTCTTTCCTTCCTTTTCCTTCCACCAAATTCTACAAAATTCTCCATTCTTCCACCAAAAATATCTTCTCCAATAATATCTCCTTTCCTCCAAAAATATCTTCTCCCAAAATATCCCAAACCACTCAAACTCCTCTCCCATCACCATGGCCGGCCAAAGAGCCACCTAACCCCTCCATTTTACAAAAAACCCCCTCCCTAAACATTTTACATCACCTTCACAATTCCAATTCCTATATAAACTTTCCTTCTTCATTCCACTTCATTTTTCTCTTCACCAAAACTCTAACCACCACCAACTCCTCCTTCATCTCCACCACAACAACAACCACTACAACTTCTCCAACTCCTTACCTTCATCTTCTTCCTCCTCCATCTCCATGTAAACCACCACAAACTCCAACAACTCCACCAAAGCCTCCACCTTCTCCTTTACCTTCTCCAAAAATACCACCACCATCAAAACCCTCCACAAAACCACCACCCCATCACCACATCAAGAGCCGGCCACCTCCTTTGGATTGGGGCCGAGCTCTTCTTCGTCAGTAATATCTCCGATGATTATTCCGGTAATCGTTCGCGATTATTCCGGTAATCATTACGGTGACGATTACAATGACAAACAACTAACATCACCATCACCTCTACTATTTTCCACCACCATCTTCACTTCCACCATCACTTTCACCATCACAACACCACCTCCATCTCCACTACTTCAACCTCCAAACATCACCTCCTTCACCTTCTTTTTCATTACTCCATCAAAATCCAACTCCTCCACCAAATAACACCACCACCAAAGCAAGCACCTTTCCCTTTCTCTCTCCCTTCTCCTCTCTGTATATTGCTGACGCGGATCTCACCCCCGCGTCCAGGCAACGCCTTAACGCGGATCTTCGCGTTCTTGGCATCTGTTTAAACGCGGCCTTCGCATTCTTGTGCCGACGCAACGCGGAGTCCATGCCCGCGTCTGTGTCCCTTTCATGACTGCACGAAGCGGAGCTAATGCCCGCGTCTGTGTTTCTTCTCATGCTAACGCGACGCGGAATCCATGACGCGTCCGCATTCTTCTCGTGTCCTGACTTGAACGCGGGTCTCGAACCCCGCGTTTGTGGCACCTTTGCGACGCGATTCCCGCGTCTGTGACTCCCGCGTCTGTGACTCCCGCGTCTGTGACTCTCGCGTCTGGGACTCTCGCGTCTCACTCTCAAAACCCGCGTCTCCCTGTGCACTCTCTCCTTTCATATACTTCTCTCTCTAGTTTCCCTCTCTCTTTCTCTCTCTAACTCTTTCTCTCTCCTCTTCACTTATTATATTTATAGCGCGTACGCGAGTTCCATGGATTTCAGAGTTTTCGGTTCTTCCGGAGATTAGGCGAGTGTCCTCACTCTCCCACAATTGGGTTTCCCCGCTTTGTCGGGTCGACATGTATTTTATTCCATGTTGACATGTTTTTGTATTGGGCTGAGTCCTTGTTTTGTGTATTGCCGAGTGCCAATGACTGGACATGTATTGCTCTGTGACGAACGCTTGTATTAGGGTAGTTTAATCTTGTACATATACCATGCCTTGTTGTATTTACTGTTTATACCATGCGTGTCCGACCCTTCGTGGTCGTGGACTCTGGGTTTCTGCCTACTCCTGGGATGGCTAGTAGTCACCGAGAGGGCTTAAACCCCGAGCGTTTCCTGGTCTCTCAGCCTTCAGCCTCCGGTCTCTCACTATCTCGAAAGGGAAGTGATTGGGACCGTCAGGTTTCTCCGTCCTTCAGCCTCCGGTCTCTCACTATCTCGAAAGGAAGTGATTGGGATCATCAGGTCTCTCCGTCCTTCAGCCCCGGTCTCTCACTATCTCGAAAGGGAAGTGATTGGGACCGTCAGGTTCTTCAGCTCCGCCTGGTTATCATGATCAGCACTCAGCACTTTACCACTAGATTCGTCTAGGCGAGAGGCTGCCGGATTGTCTACTCGCACCTTAAGCCGAGTTGTCCCGGTAACCTTGCCAGACGCTCCAGTGTTAAATACTGTTTGCTATCTGTGCCTCCAGCTTGCTCAGCTGCTACTGGTTGTGCTCAGCTACTACTCTATCATCATGCCACGTATTTACCTGATATGTTAACACTTGCTATGCCATTACTTCATACCTGTCATTTACAAGCTACTATTTAACACCTGTTTGTATCACCTGTCAACTGAGGTGTTATCACCTGACACCAAACATGCTACTACTTGGCAAGGCCCCTGTTATGACATGACTTGCCATCCGGACTAATATCAATCTCTTGACTTGATTGGTCACCTGCCAAATATCATCCTCCTGTCATGCTATCACTTGACACCCGGTATGATATACTTGACCTGTGATTATCTCATTTACGGGAATACTACACTTGTTATCCTGCATTACATGCAGTGACTTGAATCTTGTACTTGTTATCCTGTATTTTATATATAGTGACCTGAATTTATAGTACTCATGTACTCCTGAATTCCTGATCATGTCTTGTACCTGCTATTCCCGTAAATTTGATAACTACCTAATAAACCATAAAACTGGACAACTTACATTGGGTCGGGGAAAACTTGCGGCTATCAATACATGTTCGTGTTTACAGTGGTATTAGGCATGTTGTGCAACTAAAACTTCCGGTCTGACCTGTGGGCCTCCAGGGGACCGAGGGGAGAGCTGGCTCCCTCCTTCCTGGTACCATCTTGATAAGGGCATCCATAAGACCCTCCTGAATCGCCTTGCTGTAGGTTCCGTCACCAAGCAACGGAACATCCTGGGCCGTGGTCCCGGGTATGCACGGGACCCACTGTAAACATTGTTCGTTGATACCCCCGTTGGTTTCCAATAACAACCTTGCTTTACTCAGATGTGGATATATGTGTGCTGGGACGCTAGTTCACATATCTAGACATCAGGGTAAGACGATAATAATAATAATAAAAGATGCCAGCCATGGATCCGTTGTATGCTTTGCCGAGTTTGCTTCCATCGGGTTTTACATTGGATTTCCGATTTTATGATTATTATCATATTAGCTACTCATATCCTGTTTTATTACCCATGTTCTATTCCATCAGTTTAATGCTCCTATCTTACCATTCCATGAGTAGTTCCTGCTTGATATCACTTGTTATATATCTACCTGATTATATATGCTTATGCTCACGACACGGTTTTCAATGCATGATTATGATTCGGTTTTATCGATACACTTGTACTTATCTCAGCACGCCATCTAGCTTTTGTATCACCACTCGCCTAGGGAGTTCTATCTGACTCCCCTGGATTCTCATGTTCAGGTCATGGAACTTGGAGCATGTGAATTCCCCCTGTTGTTGATCAGAGTGGCGCAGCGGTAGCGTGGATCTCCAGCAGACCATCTGAAGCTCTATCCTTCCAGGCCCCCTGTGTGCCTCTCGAGTTTTCCTTTTGTAAACTCGTGAGTGCCTTTTGTACTGTTCATACTTATACATCCTTTGTATTCTCGCATTTGCGCCATGTTGGTAATGTAATATTATTGTAATATTTGTCACCTCTGGTGATAACTTTGTAATTGTACTCATGTTGGAATGTATAATGCACCATTTGGTTCCGTATTCTGATTCTTGCCTGTACTGATGCTTAGCGTATATACGTGAGGGTATTTCTGACCTGCGTATATACGTTGCAGTAACGTCCCCGTACCCGCCGGATCGGGGCGTTACATTATCTCCTGAGGGTTTTCAGCGGATTACACTCACAAAATCCACAAAAAGAAATAAAATATTAGTATTTTGAAATAGAGAAAAGTGTTGAAATATTTTATAAGCACCAGGGGAAGGGAGCCAGGGAGACAACCCCTGGCCTAAAGCACGGGCACGGGCGCGGCCGCGCCTGTGCGGCCGCGGAAACGCGGGCCTGCCAGGGCGGCGCGCGCGTGGCTTCCTTCTGCGTGCCGTCCCTTCTGTCTCCTATCAGTAGGATCTTCTGGTTCGTTGATTTGATACCCTGGGCTGACAAAATCTCCTCCCTGAGGTCAATGGCTACTTGGTAGGCTTTTAATCACCAATTAAATGGTGATTTAGGGTCTTCTTTTTCATTTGCACACCATGAACCTAGGATAAAGCAAGCAAAGTTTTATTAGAAGAATTTTATGCCAAATAAATATGCAGATGTGATAAACATTATGCAAAATTAGAGACTAATCTCACCCCCACACTTATCTTTTTGCTCGTCTTGAGAAAAAAATAAGAGAATTATTACACCACTTTTGTAGGTAACACGATTGCACTGAGCATGTGCAACAAGCCTTTAAACCTCTAAGTTTTCCTTAGAGGAGGAGTGTTGTCTCCTGAGGGTTTTCAGCAGATTGCACCC
This sequence comes from Agave tequilana, assembly GCA_038442645.1. Classification (NCBI taxonomy): domain Eukaryota; kingdom Viridiplantae; phylum Streptophyta; class Magnoliopsida; order Asparagales; family Asparagaceae; genus Agave; species Agave tequilana. The sequence goes on along the minus strand of JAVJIF010011799.1, from coordinate 102,810 downwards.
ACAAAATTCAATAAATAAAAAATGTTAGTTGTAAGAAAAACCTCTTTCAAGAAAAAGAACTTTCAATCATGCAAGTAAAAATGACCGAATGATATGAGAATTAGGTTCAACCTCATAAGTCCTCCTATACTATAGCCCTCATAAAAGAAGAAATTATGGGTTTTCTTTCAATTTAGAAAGGTGCTTGTACTTCTAACTTTATTCTATTATTTTGCTTTAGATAGATATGCATAATGTGTAAGTGTGATATGCTTGAATTTTTCAACTCAACTTTGAATGTAATTTTAATTTTATTAATATTTATTTATATATTTATTCTTGGTTTCATTAGGCTTTCTACTTTACTCATGTAACACATATCAAACCGATGACTCCCAAACCAGATGGTTTTAGGGCACCAGGTAGAAAAATACCGCTCAAGTCAAATATGCAAGTAGAGTAGGCCACGAAATCAAGATTTACTTATGTATGTATATTTTTTTGCGTGAGTAATCATGCTTCTTAAGACACAATTATCCAGCTTTTTTTGTTCAGAGTTGTGTCTCTAAATCCCAAGCATGTGTGTGTGATTTATGCATATTCTATTAAGACTAAATAAAAGATATGAGTTATTTTCCTTGTTCCTCCCAACTCTTAGTCAAACCAGTGTTTCATTTTTATCTAGGCTAAAATAAAGATTCCTTAATAAGGTTCCCTTAATTCTTTCAACCTTTTGGCATTTTTATAAAGAGTATAAAAATTCTTTTTTCGTTAAGGATTTTTTTATTTAATACAAAGAAAAGAAAGAATGTTCGCACCCCCCCGCACCTATCAATGCATTGTCCTCAATGCTTAGTCATGTAAATGCAAATACAATAAATAGGGGGGAGAAAAAATTTTCACCGTCTCTGTCGACTCAGACCGGCCAAGTGTGAATAGGCTAAAGGAGAGGGAGAAGAAGAAATTTCCAAACAGGTTATGTACAAGTATATAAGGGGTGAACATATACACAATAAGTATAAAGAAAAAGTTTTTTTTTGTTGTTTTTTTAATTACTTTTTTTTGGTGGTGTGTGGATTGCGATGGTCAGGTGTACGACGGAGCGAAAAGACTTAGCACAAGTTCAGCCTGGGCTGCGACTCAGTGGTCAAAAAGGGCTTCAGTCTTTACCCATTCACTTTGAATTCCATATCGTTCTTAGGATCTACAATAATCACAGCACCGTGTGAAAAAACGGTGTGCACAATGAATGGTCCAGACCAACGAGTCTTCAGCTTTCCCGCGAAAATGTGAAGCCTTGAGTTGTATAGCAGAACCTTGTCTCCCGGGGTAAAGTTTTTTCGGTTTATGATCTGGTCATGAAAAAGTTTAGTCCTGCTTTTGGTGATCCAAGCGTTTTCGTAGGCTTCATTCCGTATCTCCTCTAATTCTAAGATCTGTAGTCTCCTTAGCTCACCGGCCTTACTCAGATAAAAATTAAGTTGCTTAATGGCCCATAGGGCACGGTGTTCTAACTCGACTGGCAGATGACAGGCTTTTTTGAATATGATTCTGTAAGGAGACATCCCTAGACTTTCTTACAAGCAGTGCGGTAAGCCCACAATGTATCGTTGAGTTTGATTGACCAATCCTTTTGGTTTAGTCTGACAGTCTTTTCCAAAATGAGCTTGATCTGTCGATTGGTGACTTTGACTCGCCCATTTGTCTGGGGATGATACGTAGTGGATAACTTGTGATTGATAGAATATTTTCGCATCAGAGCTTCAAAATCTCTATTACAGAAATGCGATCCATTATCACTAATTATCGCTTTGGGGTGCCAAATCGAGAGAAGATGTTTTCTTTGAGAAATTTGACAACCACATTATTGTCATTGGTCTTTGTAGGCACAACTTGTACCCATTTAGAGACATAGTCCACAGCAACAAAATGAATTGGTTGCTGAAGGAATTTAGGATTGGTCCTATGAAGTCGATACCCCAAACATCAAAATTTTAACTTCAAGAATGGGTTCAGGAGCATCATGTCTCTTCTTGAAATTTTCCCAATCTTCTGACAATTTGCACATGTCTTGCAAAAGTGGAATGAGTTTTTGAATAAAGTGGGCCAGTAAAACCACTCTGTAAAACTTTCTTTGCAGTCTTGCGGGGACCGAAGTGTCCTCCGCATGCAAGTTCATGGCAAAAGCTTAACACACTTCTCTGTTCTTCCTCTGGGATGCATCGTCGAATAATCTGGTCGGGACAATACTTAAAAAGATACGGCTCGTCCCAGAAGAAGTAATATACTTGGGCAAAGAAAAGACACTGGTCTTGCTTTGTCCAGTCAGCAGGTAATTGTCCAGTGGCCAGGAATTGACTATGTCCGCATACCAAGGTTCCTTGAAAATGGCCAGGATGTGCTCGTCTGGGAAATCTTCGTTGATTGGAGCTTATATGATAGGTGCGTTCGGAATTCGTGATAGATGATCAGTGATCGCATTTTCTATACCTCGTTTATCCCGAATTTTCAGGTCAAATTCTTGAAGCAAAAGGATCCACCAAATCAGTCGGGCTTTTGCTTCCTTCTTGGTCATGAGGTATTTTAGTGCCGAGTGATCCATGAAATTCACCGTCTTCGATCCTAACAAGTAGGGCCGGAACTTCTCTAACCTAAAGATAACGGTCAAGAATTCCTTCTCGGTCGTTGTATAATTCTGTTGGGCGTCATTCAAGGTCCTACTCAAGTAGTAAACATGTGCTACCTATTGTCGATGTGCTATCCTAGAACAGCACCAATAGCAAAATCAGAGACATCGCACATCATTTCAAACGGTTGTGCCCAATTAGGAGCAGAAATAATAGGCGCAGAAATAAGTTCTTACTTAAGCTTCCCCATGACTTGAAGCATTCATCGTTAAAATCAAAGGGCACGTCCTTTGCAAGCAGGTTGGTTAAGGGCCTAGCGATCTTGCTAAAATCCTTAATGAACCGTCGGTAGAACCCAACATGCCCTAGAAAGGATATAATATCCTTGATGCTTTAGGGTGGTGGAAGCTTAGCAATCACTTCTACTTAGCCATGTCCACTTCAATTCCTATCCTAGAAATCTCATGGCCTAAGACAATCCCCTGTCTCATCATGAAATGACATTTCTCCCAGTTCAGAGTTAGGTTCTTTTTCTTGCATCTTTGCAGAACCAACTCAAGATGATGAAGACATTGTTCAAATGAATCTTCGTAGATGGAGAAGTCATCCATGAAAATCTCAAGAAAACGTTCCACCATGTCAGAGAACAAACTGGGCATACACCGTTGGAATGTCGCAGGAGCGTTGCATAATCCAAAGGGCATGCGTCGATAAGCGAAGGTCCCAAACGGGCATGTGAACATGGTCTTTTCCTGGTCTTCTGCAGCAATGGGGATTTGATTATATCCCGAGTACCCATGTAGGAAGCAATAATACTCGTGTCCAGCCAGGCGTTCAAGCATTTGGTCGATGAAGGGTAGCAGAAAGTGGTCTTTACGGGTAGCTGCATTCAACGTTCTATAGTCGATACAAACACGAACCTTCGTAGGTAGTCTTGTTTGTACCAACTCTTTTTGCTCATTTTCAATCACCGTAAAGCCAGCTTTCTTCGGGACCGCATAAACAGGGCTAACCCATTGGCTATCAGAAATGGGATAAATGATTCCATTATCTAATAGTTTTAAAATTTTTGCTTTTACTGCCTCTTGCATGAGTGGGTTAAGCCTGCGTTGTGGGTCCCTCCTGGGAGTTGTTTCATCGGTTAAATGCATTCTATGTTGAACTATTGCTAGACTTATCCCTTTGATATCCTTCATCGTCCATCCAATGGCTTCCCTATGTCTTTTCAGAATAGACATTAAACTGTCCTCTTGTTGCTCAGTAAGGTGGGATGCTATGATGACTGGCAATGTTTCTCTTCTGCCCAGGTAGGCGTACTTGAGGTGTTCAGGTAAGGCTTTTAGCTCTAGGGAAGGTGTTGCTTCATTTGAGGCAATCTCCAGACTTTCAATCCTATGATGAGGTACACTTGGGCTTGACACCCAGTCCACTGACGAATTCACGATCTGGTCTAGATTAAAATCCTCAGACTCCATATCAAACTCTGCCTCTGTTTCTATCTCCATGCTTTCCTCATGTTTACTGGTCAGATTTTCAATGGAATTAACCTCAAAAGTCTGATCATTAATATCTCTGGGTTGTCTTCTAAGATTGAAGACATTGACTTTCTTCGTCATATCTCCAAAGGTCAATCGCATGGACCTGTTCCTACAGTTGATTATGGCATTGGCTGTAGCAAGGAATCGGCGTCCTAAGATGACCAGAGTTTGAGACCGCGAATTTAACACAGATTGGGTTTCAAGCACAATAAAGTCAACGGGGTAGATGAAATTCCCGACCCGGATAAGGACATCTGTGATTTTCCCTTGGGGATTTTCACAGACCGGTCAGCAACTGAATGGTGACTCGAGTTGGGCTCAGCTCGCCCAACCCAAGTTGCTGGCATACTGAGAGAGGTAACAAGTTGATACTTTCTCCCAGGTCAAGGAGTGCTCGTTAATTTCTATTTGTCCTATGGTGCAGGAAATTGTGGGACATCTGAGATCTTTGTATTTCACCAAAATAGGACCAGACAGAATTTTGCTTATGTTGGTTGCCAAGAACACTTTCTTGGGCATATTTGTCTTTCTCTTCTTCGTACACATATCCTTAAGAAATTTGGCATAAGCTGGGACTTGTTGGATAGGGCATATTCAGTTTGACCTGGTTAAACATCTCAAGCATCTTTTCCATGTGCATATTCTTATTGTTGTTCCTAAGCCTATTAGAAAAGGGTGCTACAGGCTTATGAACTTGTTCAGCAGTTTTGTCCTCATCAGATGTTTGTGGAGCAGATTTGGAGGAACTAACAGAGGTGGAGGCTGAAGTAGGATCAATGTGGACAGAATTTTTCTGATGGTAGACCTGGTTGTCCACCTTCTTTCCAGATCGAAGTGTGTGAACAGTATTGCACTGGTTGATCGAAGGATCCTGAATTTCATACGCTTGATTGGAGTTTTTTAGGTTAACTAGCGGCTGACTAGGTAAAGTACCCTTTGGTCTTTCACTTAGAGAACTAGCTAATTGGCTCATCTGCATTTTCAATCTCGACATGGCCTGTAAATGGTTGCTCAACGTTTGTCCCTGATTTTGCATGAAGGCGGCTTGGGACTTCATAAAAGCTTCCATGCTCTCCTCCAATTTGCTGAATTTCTTTTCTGTGGTGAACTTTAGGAGGAGGAAGATGGAGCTTGACTGGGAAAATTTGTTGGATGAGTGGGATGGTGAAAATTATTTGGAAAGTTTGGCCTGGGAGAATTGTTCTGGGTCCAAGAGAAATTTGGGTGATTTCTCCAACTGGGGTTGTATGTCTCTGAGTACGGATTGTGTGGCGGCCGTGAGTAGGCCGCATTCATGTGTTCCGGTGACACTTGCTGGGTATGAAAAACAAGGCACTCTTCAAAGACATGGTTTGGTTGCTAACAGTATCAGCAACCCGGAACATGAACTGGTGGTGGGTTGATCTGGTTGACATTGGCTGGCTCTTTTTTTCTAGAGCCTCTATTCTCCTCATCAGGGTAGCAATTTTAGCTTCTGCAGATATGGATGATTCTAAGGATAGGAGCCCTCCTTTTGAAGCTATGGACTGTGAATTACTTGATTTTTTTGAGGCTGGCTCCCATTGCAAGGTTTTCTCAGCTAAATCCTCAAACAAATTCAAACCTAATTCTCATCCTTTTGTAAGAACCCTCCCTGACACATGGTTTTTAATAGGGTTTTCGTTTGATAATCTAAACCATTGTAGAGAATCTGGCTCTGACGCCATTTCTCCACACCGTGATGAGGGCACTAGCCAAGAGATCTTTGAATCGCTCAAAGTATCTCCAAAATGGTTCGCTCGGTTCTTACCTAAACTGTATGATGTTCTTTCTGATGAGGGTAGTTTTGTGAATTAGGTAGAATTTCTTCATGAAGACCTTGACAAAATCGTCCCATGTTGTAACTGAATCTACTGCCAAACTGTACAACCATTTTTTAGTTAGGTCCTTTAGGGAAAAGGGGATGAAACATAACTTAACGGTATTGTCTCCTAACTGGGGAATACGCATCATGAGGCACACTTCTTCAAATTCCCTAACAAAGAAGTATGCGTCCTCCGATTCTAAACCATGAAACTTTGGAAGAGTATTGATGAATTGAGGCTTTAATTCAAAGTTATTTTCATTCGCCTCAGGAAGTTTTATGCAAGATGGAAGTGAGGTTCTGATCGGGTAAAACCTATCCTATAGCGACGCCATCACCTGTTTTGGATGCAAGGGTAGAGAAGTGTTTCTGCTTAATCTGAAAGTTACAAGATTTCTAATCCACTCTTGCATGCAGCACACCACAATGCATAAACAACAAATAATCGAAAAGAATAAAAATAAAGAAAAGAAAGAAAAATAACCATAAAGTCTTAGTCTAAGGTACATGGATCTAGACGACTCCTAACTGGTCGATTCTCCAGGGGAGGTTGTTGCAGGAACTCGACTACAAGCTAATCGGCCAAGAAAGGACAAAACTCGGTGGGAGGTATCTGGGCATAAGCCACGACCCATAATTATGCCAAACCACGGAGCTTTCGAAGCTTTGATCTCAATCCACTTTCCTTAGACACCAATTTTGCAAGAGTATAGTTCTTACAATTTTCACGCTCGGTTAATCTCTTAGTGAGTCCGAGATGTCCCTAGGGCCAACGTCTATCAATTTTTAGTTAAGACTTGGGATAGTATGAGTGCACTTGGAGATGATTTTTGGGCTAAGAAAGGGTGATATAATCCTTACCTTATCTTGTTTATTTGGGGTTTGCCTTTAATGTCAATTGTGCAAGTGTACAGTTTATTCACAACAAGAAAGCACTCAAAGCGATAAATCATTCCAAAATGTTGGTCCTATTCTATATGAATGCACACGTACCTTTTCTCTAGCATCCTTCAACAGAAATTGAAATGAATTAAAATAGACACGTGCCCTAAATGTAAGAGTCTAATCCAAATTTCAATTAAGCAACAAGTGGATTTCTGTTAAGTTTATTACACATGTATAAGGTGAAGCATTCAAGGGAGCTAAAAAACTTTGAGAAAGCAATTTGAACGGCTTTCGGTAACCCTGCAGAAGAGTTTGTTAGTACTTCAATAGGTGAAACTCGCTTTTACACGAATTTTTTGAGGGCAAATGAACCCTCATGCAACGTCTTTTGCCACCACTTTCGCTTCCCGTGATAGTGAGCTCATTGGACTTCTCCTACACACAAGAATAAAGAAAAATCTTTACTATTGAATAATAAAGCTGTTCCCTCCCCGGCAACGGTGCCAAAATTTGATCCACAAAAAGCATGCACAAATATAAGTAAAGGAGTGTGGGTCGATGTTACTGCTTTTGCGATTCTTCCGTAGTAGCAAAGTCGCTATACCGGTTGTATCCACAAGGAGGGAGAGCGATGAAAGTTTGATGCGACTTCTTTGTTCAAGAAAAGAGAAAGTTCTTTGTTTTAAATAAAGAATTGGAAATGAAATCAAGTTAGTTTCAAGAATTGTTTAGAATGGTTTGGTGGTTTGTAGAAGTGATTTTCTTAATAGTAAAAATGCATGGCTAACTTTCTACTAAGTGCTCCCACTAATGTCTAACTTCTTGAAGATGTAGCCTCACAATGGATCATAGGCAAGCATACCGCTTATGCATATGAACTATTCACGTTGGAAATCAAATGAAAGTTCTTTAACTTAGCTTAACACGGTAAAAACTTGAACATTCCCTTATCAAGATCCAATAGAAGGCGAGAATAAGGGAAGACACAAGTGCACTAATGGTATAGGCAAAGTTAGAAGAAAAATCTCTAGCTTACAAAAACAAGTAAAGTATACAATCCATAGATCATCAAAAACCCGTTAAGCATGAAATATAAGAAAGCGAATACTTGTATGTAAGTTAGAGTTAGAACCCTCGTCTTAAGATATCATAACTCTTATTTGCATAAGGCTTTTTTGACACTATTGACTCATTTAGGTTTATCAATCAAGTTGTTAGACATTAGTGGGTTAGTAGTTAGTTAGCTATGCAATGGAAGAGTTAGTTAGACATGGTAGTAAACGAAACAACAAAGAAAAGAAGTAAGGAGAAAGGGAGTTACACTAAAATAAGAAAGTAAAAACAAATAGAAAACACAAGTAAATGGAAAGAAGAAAGAGAAATAATTACTTGTATTAACTTGTCACCCTTCAAATACAACTTTTACACACTCTCTCTCTTTTTCCCTCTAACTGCTAAAACTAAACTAGAAGAAGAAAGAAAGAAACAACTACAACTCCTAAGAACAAAATAAGTACTTGCTAAAGCTCTGGATATCCCCATCTTCAGAACCCCAGGGGGTTTTATAGGCACCAGGGGAAGGAGGCCAGGGGGAATACCCTATCCCAAAGCATGGGCGCGGCCGCGTCCGTACGGCCGCGGAAACGCGGCCCTGCCAGGGCGGCGTGCGCCTGCCTTCCTGCTGCATGCCGTCCCTTCTGTCTCCTATCAGTAGGATCTTCTGGTTCGTTGATTTGATGCCCTAGGCTGACAAAATCTCCTCCCTAAAGTCAATGGCTACTTGGTAGGCCTTTAATTACCCATTAAATGATGATTTAGGGTCTTCTTCTTCATTTGCACGCCATGGACCTAGGATCAAGCAAGCAAAGCTTTATTAGCAGAATTTAATACAAAATAAATATGCAGATATGATAAAAATTATGCAAAATTAGAGACTAATCATCCCCCTGGCCCCCTTTCCCCTGGTGCCTATAAATACCCCCTGGGGTTCTGAAGAAAGGGATATCCAGAGTTTAGGAGTTGTTATTATCTTGTTTTAGGAGTTGTTGTTGTTATTTTTTCCTTCTTCTTCTAGTTTTAGTTTAGCCATTAGAGTAAGAGAGAGAGAGAGTGTGTGTGTGTGTGTGTGTGTGTGTGTAAAAGTTGTATTTGAAGGTGGCAATCTAATACAAGTAATATTTCTGTTCCTTCTTTCCATTTACTTGTGTTTTTTATTTTCTTTTACTTTCTTGTTTTAGTGTAATACTCCCTCTCTTTACCTCTTCTCTTTTGTTGTTTCTTTACTTAAGCATGTCTAACTAACTCTTTCATTACATGGCTAGCTAACTACTAACCAACTAATTTCTAACAACTTGATTGATAACCCAAATGAGTCAATAGTGTCAAACAAGCCTTGTGCAAATGAGAGCTATGATATCTTATGACAAGGATTCTAACTTACCTACAAGTATTAGCTCTCTTATATTTCATATTTAACGGTTTTTTGATGATCTATAAACTTTGTTTATCTTTGTATGTAGAGATTTTTCTTTAACTTTACCGATACCAATAGTACACTTTTGTCTTCCCTTATTCTCGCCTTCTATTGGATCTTGATAAGAGAATGTCTGAGTTTTTGCCGTGTAAAGCAAGTTAAAGGAAGAACTTTCACTCGATTTCTACGTGAATAGTTCCTATGCATAAGGGTTATGCTTGCCTATGATCCATCGTGAAGCTACACCTCCAAGAAGTTAGAGATTAGTGGGAGCACTTAGTAGAAAGTTAGCCATGCATTTTTACCATTAAGAAAATTCACTTTTACAAATAACAAACCAATTCAAACAATTCTTGAAATCAACTTGTTTTCATTTTCAAATTCTTCATTTGAAACAAAGAACTTTCTCTTTTCTTAAACAAAGAAGTCGCATCAAATTTTTATCGCTCTCCCTCCTTTTGGATGCGACCTGTATAGCCACTTTCCTACTACGGAAGAACCGCAAAAATAGTAATATCGACCCACACTTCTTTACTTATATTTTTGCATGCTTTTTGTCGATCACTCTCCTCTTCTTTAGCTCCAGGTTACCAGGGATCCCCAACAACCCATGAAGCATAACCAGAATGCTGAACGTCGACAAAGGCTTCGCGCACATCGACAACAAATGGAAGAAGTTGGAAACGTCATCTGTCTGACAGGTACAGGATGCGAAGCTCAAGCTCGAGACCCTTCTAAATTGCATCAAACGCATGAAGTCTGCGTCTGGATATAAAAATACAGAGCTAGAGAAGCTCGCATTTTTTAGACCCTACCTCACAGACGCAATGATCAGCAACGCGAGGTCCACGTCTCTTCTCAGAGACACGAGACCCGCGTCTCTACTACAGAACGCGAGACTCATGAAGCTCGGGTCTCTTAAGTGTCGCCAGATAAATGCAACAATCAGTAACGTGAAGTCTACGTCTCTTATCAGCAGAGGCATGAGACCCTCGTCTCAAAGCCAAAATGTGAGAGCCACATTTGTTCTATAGAACGTGAACTCCACATCTCTGAACCCTGCGCCCCTGAGACTTGTGTCTCAGAGTTGCCATGCAAGGCTAACATTCTCTCTCTAATGGCTAGGGTCAGAACGGAGCTGAAAAGTTCTCGTCCTTAGAGACTCGAGGATGGTCACTTCGATCCCACTCCGATGGATCTAAGGGATTACTTGACAAAGAAGAGGAGTGTTCATCAAATCACTCCACTTTGCTGCTGTGAATGACTCATCATAGTGGTGCTCTCTGAATGTCACTGTAGCTCGCATATAAGCAAACAATTGGTGTTTCGATTATCGTCTACATCAATCACACTACGTCAATCTCTCGCTCAGCCAAAAGGCGTCGCTCTCGTACAAGGAGAACCTTCTCCGATACAGAGTACCCTGAGGTTACTGTGAACATGGTAGGTCTAACCATTGCGCCAAGCAAAACTAAGAGGAAGCAACCAATAGTAAGTTCCGATGAGTTTGACACTGAGCTGGAAGGAGTGTACCGGCATACCCGCACTTAAACTGGTATAATAACCCCAGTGGACTACAGTGCCCTAGTTCAAGGCATTGAAGTAAGTGAGTCACACTCTGTCATCACGGAGTCACAGGCCTTGAACTTTTTCGTAGAGAAAGAAGTCTTCGCATATATCCTAGGGACTCCTGAAGAAATGGTCAGGCACTTTGGACAGCAAGCCCTAGTCCAGAGGGAACAACTCGATATGATTCATGCCCAACAAGAATCTATCAACACCCTCAAGCAGATGCTTTTGCAATTGCTTGAGGAAAAAAAGAAGAAGCCGAAGACCAAGACTCCTTCCAAGAAGTCTAAGGGCAAACGGAAAGAAGGAGAAATCTCATCCTCTGCACATATTGAGGAGGAGCATTCCTACTCTAAGTCGTCCAAGCCTCCATCCGAAGAGGGAGGCAATTTAGAGAATGAGAGCACTCATTCCAAAAGGATGAGTAAACTGGAATAGCGTCTAGCCCTTGCCAGTCAGAAAGACCTACAAGAAGCAGGAGTGGTTCGGACTTACCTGGTTGAGTAGGAACTTACCCTATATCCTCCTAAATTCAAAGCTCCAATCCTGCAGGCCTTCGGCGACAAGGGATCACCGAACAAGCACATATACTACTTCAAGTCCCAGATGGGGAATGTATTATCAAATGATGTCATCCTAGCATGTTTATTCATCGACATCCTTAAAGGGATTGCTTTTGAATGGTTCATGAAGCTTCCAGAAGGCTCTTCAAGAACTAGGGTGATCTAGAGGAGCTTCTCCTCACCTGTTTCTTTGAAGATGATCCAGAGATTACCATGCCAACTCTCCTGATGATGAGATAATAGAAAGGAGAGCCAGCTAAAGCGTTTGTGGAGAGATTTCAAAATATGGCTCTTCGATAGAGGTATGATCCAGGCCACCCTGGTGGAAACATGCCGTCACAATTTGCAAACCTCACTCCTAGGCCAGATAGCAGTAGCTGAAAGCCGTACCTGAAAGCAGTTCATCCAGTAAGGTGAACAGGCAGAAGAGATTGTTGCCAGGGTTAAGATAGATGAAAACAAGCCCAGACCCGAAAAGTTAACAAGGCGCACACCAAAAGCATCTTTCCAAGCTAAAAGAAAGGACACACTGGCGACAGAGACAAAGTCTCCATCTAAGCCCCAATCAGCTAAAGGGGTTGGCTCTTCAAGTTAGCCGCCAATTAACAAGCAATACTCCTTCAAAGACGAGCATGTCGATTCGTTATTCAAGTTACTCAACAAGAGAAACAGACTAAAACTTCCTGAAGCTAGCCATCCTGAGGAAGTGGGCAAGATTGACAACCCCAATTACTGCTTGTACCACAGGATGCTGGGGCATCCTACCAAGAGTTATTACGTCTTCAAAGATATTCTCCAAGTTTTGATTAATGAAGAGGTGCTCAAGCTCCGCCCGGAGCAGAAGAAAGTGACAGCTAACGTGATGTCATTCCTTCTGTTTGGGGTATAGCCTCCAATGCCGGCCGGAGTAGTTCCCATTCTGAAAGGAAAACTCAGGGTGGTCAATACAGATCCACACCACCAGCAGGAGAAAGGTCTCGTACTTGTTTTGACTCCTCAAGGAGAGATCATGTGGGTTCATCCCGACCTCGTGAAAGGCTAGCAGTGAACTACTGTTACCAACAAGAAGTCAAGAGGCAAAGCAAAAAGTTCGCCTTACAATGTGGTTTGTGCTTCCTCCCAGGAAGCGGAAACTGATGTCGCCTCTGTGACTAATTCTGAGAAGGAGACAATCGTGATTGCAACAAAGTTGAATGCCCCCACTCATGGCCGAAACTCATTCGGGTCAGTCATACTTGAAGAAGTATGATGAAATAGTGACAAATCCGCTTAAACCCACCCCAGAGCCAACTAAGCAATCCACGAAGCAAACCATGGAGAAGTAAAAGGAGCTTCGGCATGCCAAGGCTCTCTCAAAGGACAAAGCAGAAGGATCTTTGTAACGCCCCGATTCCAAGATACGGGAACGTCACTGCAACGCATATACGTAGGTCAGATGGTGCCCCCACGTATATACGCTAAGCATAAGTACAACAAGTATCAGAGTACAACACACAGCGTGGTATATTCATATGCCAACTTACAAAAGATAAATACAAAGCTATACAAGTTATGATAAGCAAAATCACTTTACAAGTGTCCTTTATCACAACCCAAGTCCAAAAAGAACGATATACAATCAAAAATACAAAATGCTCACGAAATGGATGGAGATCCCGTGAACCAAAAGGAAGAGTCTGGCACGAGGACCGGAGCTAATCTGCCTGCTCACTAAAGAAAGCCTGATCTTCGGTGGATGGCTCCACTTCGACCCAGGCCTCGGAATCTGAATATGCAAATCCAAAGGGTCAAGACATATAATAACAAATAAAGGATAGTCAAGTGACATAAGGATCATGAATAAAGGAAATGAAGTTACAATAAATAGCAACGAATAACAAGCGATGTAAACTCAATAAGGTAAGATCATATGCAACAAATCTACAATTAACGTCTTATTATTATTACTTGTCTTACTGTGATATCTAGCTATGTGACCCAGCGTCCCAGAGCACATAGATCCATATCCTAGTGAAACAAGGTTGTTATTGGAAACAGCGGTTGTATCGACGAACTATGTTTACAGTGGGTCCCGTGCATGCCCGGGACCACGGCCCAGTATTGTTCCGTTGCTTGAAGACGGAACCTGCCGCTAGGCTAACAGGAGGGTCTTATGTATGCCCTTGTCATGACAGTAAACAGGAAAGGGAGGAAGCACTCCCCTCGGTCCCCTGGAGTACCGCAGGTAAGACCGGAAAATATAGTGCACAACCTAATACCACTGTAAACACGAACACATATCGATATTCCGCATATTTCCCCCGACCCATGTGTAAGTTGGTGCTTTTTATGTAAAAGTCAAGTGTATCATGCTTAGTTTTAAGGGATAGCATGATAAGTGGTGATATTATTGTTTAACATGTCATGGAACGAGTATATGCAATAATAAGTCATGAGGTAACAAGAGATACATCCATCCAGTAATAGGTCATGTAGAGCCAGTATTGAAGCATGAACAAGCAAGATATAATACACATGTATCAGGTATAAAAACCAAATTTAGAACAGAAATTAACTATGACACACAGTCAGGATTAGTCGACTAGGGGTAAGGGTTAGTCGACTAATACTGGGATACAGAGAGTTAGAATTCTGTTTCAGGGAAGATTAGTCGACTAGGGTAGGAAGGTTAGTCGACTAATAGGGAGTTCTAGTCGACTGATGGACACTTAAGTCGACTAAGTCTGCTGATACAGAAAGTTGGGTTTCTGGTCCAGGAAGGGTTAGTCGACTAGGTAAACTTAGGAGTCGACTAATATGGGTTTCCAGAGATTGTTAGTCGACTAATATTTGGGGCCAGTCGACTAATACTGGGTTTTTCCAGAAAACTAAGTTTCAGCTAAGTGTTCTAGTCGACTAGTTCCTATGATAAGTTGACTAATACTGTGAATAACAGTGAGCAGATCAAAATTTCTGGAAGTGTGTTTGATGGTTCAATTCGTGGTTTTTGGTGACCTAGGTGTACAAGAAGTGTAGATACAAGTATCCTAGGGCTAATACAAGTCTTGGTGAGTGAAATACTCACTTGGGATAGGTTCAATTGTGACTTGATCCAAGGATGAGGATGATGGCTTCACTCCACACTTGTTGTTGAAGCTTGAGGTTGAAGAAGTGCTCTTGGAGTTGCCTTGGGCTGGAGGGAAAGGTCTTGAAGTAATCTTGGAGCTAGGGTTCAGTTGTGGAAGGAGGAGATCTTGGAGAGTTTCTTCTCTTGTTGAAGTGAAAGAGAGAAAAAGAGTGATTTGCAAATGAATAGGAATTTATAGTTTGGGATTTTTGTAAAGGGGTTGGAAATTGGATAGAAGTGAGGGGTTTTCTTGCAAAAGGAGGGGTGAGGTGAGTGTCCTCTCTTTGGCCACTTGGCCGGCTGTGGGAGAGGGAGAGAGTGAGTGGGGTTAGGTGAAGTGTGAGTGGGAAATGAGGTGGAAATGAAGTGGAAAAGGAATTTTGCAAATTTTGGAAAAATGCCCGAAATTCAAGTATTTTGGAATGGTCTGAAAATTTTACCAAAAATCAAGAATAATATTTGAAGACCAATGGTGAAATTCGTTGGAAGAAATACTGTATAGTTTTTTAATTAAAAATCCCGGAATCAGTTAATTACCGACTCCGGAAGAATTTTCATAAATTTATAAAATTCTCAGAAAAAGAGTATAGGTAAGAAATATGATTCTAAGAAATAAAGTCTAAAGGACTTTCTAGAAATTCCTAACAGTTTGGAAGATAAAAATTCGGAAATCGGTCAGCGGTACTGGCCGACACCGGTTTCGGAGAAATTCATTTTAATTCCAGAAAATTCCAGAAAATCACATAAAATCTAAAATATTGGAAAATGATATTTGAAATTAAAATCAGTCAAATACGGAAGGTACATCGGAAAATACGGTCAAAGGACTGAATACGTAACTAGGCACGTATTCCGGGAGAGGGGTATTACAATCTACCCACCTTACAAAAATTTCGTCCTCGAAATTTCATAAGGTAAAAGATAACAGGAAAAGCAATAGATAGATATGGATACAAGGAAAGATAACGGCAAGGACGAGTAGAAGAAAAGAGTCTTACCCAATCAAGATGTGAAAAGATGAGGATAACGATCCCGGATAACGTCCTCACGCTCCCAAGCGGCCTCTCCTGGCGCATGCCTGTTCCATGACACCAATACCAATGGAATAGCTCTGTTCTTCAGTGTCTTGACACTCCTATCCAGAATGGCCAACGGCTGCTCTTGGTATGATAAATCCGGTTGTAGCTCCAGCTCGGAATGATCCAGAATATGGCTGTCATCCCTGACATACTTCCTCAACTGAGACACGTGGAAGACATTATGCACCCCGTCCAAAGATGGCGGTAATGCCAATCTATAGGACACATCTCCCACACGATCCAGGATCTCGAATGGGCCAATATACCTTGGACTTAGCTTCCCACGAGTACCGAACCGGATCACTCCCTTGGTAGGTGATATCCTCAAGAATACATGATCTCCAACCTGGAACTCTAATGGCCTTCTCCGAGTGTCTGCCCAACTCTTCTGCCTACTCTGAGCTGCTCTGAGATGATTTCTGATAACCCTGACTTTCTCTGTAGTCTGCATCAGAATCTCTGGTCCCAAAAGACTCCTCTCACCGACTTCATCCCAACAAATCGGTGATCGGCACTTCCTACCATACAATGCCTCAAAAGGTGCCATCTTAATACTTGCCTGGTAGCTGTTGTTATATGAAAACTCAGCCAAGTGAAGATGGTCTTCCCAAGATCCCCCAAAGTCAATCATGCAAGCCCTCAACATATCTTCAAGGATCTGGATAGTCCTCTCAGATTGTCCGTCTGTCTGAGGATGATAAGAAGTACTGAATTTCAGACGAGTTCCCAGACTTTCTTGGAGACTCTCCCAGAAATGAGATCTGAATCTGGTGTCTCTATCTGACACAATACTAACTGGAACTCCATGCAGACGAACCACCTCCTTCATATACTTATCTGCCAGAACCTCTGTCGACTGGCCTACCCTGAATGGTATGAAGTGAGCTGACTTGGTGAGGCGATCAACTATCACCCACACCGCATTATTACCCCTGGGACTCCGAGGCAATGCCGTCACGAAGTCCATGGTGATGTGCTCCCATTTCCACTCGGGTATCGGCAAAGGTTGAAGAAGTCCAGCTGATCTCTGATGCTCGATCTTTATCTGCTGGCAAACCAAGCACTTAGCAACAAACTGGGCTATCTCCCTCTTCATGGCATTCCACCAAAAGTGCTTCTTCAGGTCCTGGTACATCTTGTTTCCTCCTGGATGTATAGAATAAGCTGAACTGTGTGCTTCCTCCAAAATCTTCTGTCTGACTTCTCTCGGGGAACACAAAGTCTATCTCCAAAATACAATGCACCATCTGGGTGAATGCAGATATCCGACCTCAATCCAGCCTCCACCTGAGCTCTGAATGTCTGCAATCTGGGGTCCTCCATCTGAGCTTCCTTGATCTCCTCTATCAATGATGACTGGATCTGTAAAGCCATGAACTGCCCGGCCTTATCACCCCCTTGCACTAACATCAAATCCAATCTGATGAATTCCTGAATCAACTCCCTCTGCTGCGTGAGGTGGACTAGCACTCTGTTCTCTGGCATCCTGCTCAGTGCATCTGGAACTATATTGACTTTGCCTGGATGATACTGCAAGTCAATATCGTAGTCCGCCATAAGCTCCAACCACCTCCTCTGCCTCATATTCAACTCCTTCTGTGAGAAAATATACTTGAGGCTCTTGTGATCTGTGTATATCAACACTTTGTCTCCCAGAAGGTAGTGTCTCCAGATCTTCAAAGCAAATATCACAGCCGCCAACTCCAAGTCATGAGTTGGGTAATTCCTCTCATGAGGCTTCAACTGCCTAGATGCATATGCTATAACATGATCATGTTGCATAAGCACACACCCCAGGCCTTTACCTGATGCATCACAGAAAATGACCATCCCTCCTCTTCCTGAAGGAGTCCTCAAGATTGGAGCTGTGATAAGCCTCTGCTTCAACTGCTCAAATGCTGCATCACATTCTTCCGTCCATATGAATCTCTCCCCTTTTCTGGTGAGCCTGGTCAACGGAGCTGCAAGTCTAGAGAAATCCTGGACAAAGCGCCTGTAATATCCGGCTAGTCCAAGAAAGCTCTTTATCTCAGTCACCGTCTCCGGAACTGGCCAATCCTTCACTGCCTGGACTTTACTAGGATCAACTGAAATTCCTTCTGCTGAAACTATGTGTCCAAGGAAAGCTATGCTGTCCAACCAGAATTCACACTTGCTCCTCTTGGCATGAAGCTGCTCTTGCTGGAGGGTCTGCAACACAATCCTCAAGTGCTCTGCATGCTCCTTCTCATTCCTTGAATAGATCAGGATGTCATCTATGAATACAACAACAAACTGATCTAGGTAAGGGGAGAACACTCGATTCATCAAATCCATGAAAACCGCAGGGGCATTGGTGACTCCGAAAGGCATAACTAGAAATTCATAGTGGCCATAACGGGTCCTGAATGCCGTCTTCGGAACATCCTCCTTCTTCACCCTCAGCTGATGGTAACCCGACTGCAAATCTAACTTAGAAAATACACGGGCTCCATGGAGCTGATCAAACAAATCATCAATCCGGGGCAAGGGATACTTGTTCTTGATGGTGACCTTGTTCAACTCCCTATAATCAATACAAAGCCTCTTACCACCATCCTTCTTATTCGCCAAGAGCACTGGAGCTCCCCATGGTGAAGTGCTTGGCCGAATCAATCCCTTGTCCGAATACTCCTGCAGCTGCTTCTTCAGGATCTCCAACTCCGTCGGTGCCATCCTGTACGGAGCCTTGGATATAGGAGCTGTCCCTGGAACTGTATCAATGGAGAACTCCACTATCCTCTCCGGTGGAAGTCCTGAAATCTCAGCAAAGACTCCTGGAAATTCATCCCACACTGGCACTCCCTTCAGAACCTCCGAAGTGGTCATCTGAATCTCCTTCTTAGCAGGCTTCACCTCTCCACTAAACTGGAACTCCGGCTGATGCGGGATTCTGAAATTGATCCTCCTTCCTCTACAGTCAATCACTGCATAGTACTGACTGAGCCAGGTCATGCCTAAGATTACGTCGTACCCTTGGTGTCTAGTACGAGCATATCTATGGCCAAGGTCTTCCCACAAAGCTCCACTGGACAGTCAGCACAAACTCTAGAAGATACAACTACCCCATTCCCTGTACTTATCTCCCACTTGTGGTCTAAAGCCTTAACAGGTATGGAATGAACAGTCACAAAATGGTCGGAGATATAACAGTGGGATGCACCCGAATCGAAGAGAGCGAGAACAGGTATAGAATGAACTCTGATGTTACCTGTAATCACCTCCTCTGAAGCCTCAGCCTCCTCTGCTGTCAGGTTGTAGGCCTGACCTCTGCCACGCCCTGCTGCTGTCCGGGCTCCTCTCTGCACTGGGCGAACAACACGCGGTGGAGGAAGGGGAAGAGCTCTCCTCATCACTGGTCCCTGGTGCCTCTGCCCAACTGGCCCTGGTAGTGCCCTCTGTCCATTCTGCCCTTGAGGTGCCGGCAAGGTTTGATTAGCAAACCCCATTCTCCTGCGAGGACAGGTCTCCACGGCATGGTCTCGTGCTCCACACACCAAACACCATCCGTTTGCCCTCCGGCAATCCTGCTGAGAGTGTCCTGGTTTCTGGCAGAAATTGCAGATAAGACCTGGTCGAGCCATCTGGTAAGGAACTGCTCTGAATGGTTGCCTGGCCTGAACCTTCGCTGCCCTGGACGGTCCTCCTCTGCCCACCGGTACAAACGGCCTCTTCATGGCCTGGTTCTCTTGCTTCTTCTGAAACCCACGCTCCACCTCTCGAGCGATGGTGAGAACCTCAGCATAGGTCTTCAGCTGCTGGGGCATCAGAAACATCTGGATCTCCATCTGTAAACCCTGCTGAAACCTGCTTGCCCTCTTCTTTTCATCTGACACCATGTAAGGGGCAAAGCGACTCAGCCTGAGAAATTCTGCAGCATACTCATCTACGGATCTGTTCCCCTGTTGAAGCCTGATGAACTGCTCCTCCATGTCCTTCTGAGCAGTGGCGGGAAAGAACCTGCTATAAAAGCTCTTGGAGAACGTATCCCAAGAGATAGGTTCCTTCAAGCGAGCCTCCTCTGCAAGCCACCAAGTCCTGGCTATGTCCTTCAGCTGGATCTTTGCAACCTCCACTTGGTTCTCCTTAGGCACCCTGGCGGCGTTCAGCAGATCGGTGGTGTCTGTCAACCACTGTTCAGCCTCCAATGGTCTCTCGACTCCCGTGAATACGGCCGGTTGCAGCCGCCGAAAGTCTGACACGTTCCCAGGCCTTTGCTCCTTCGGAGCTGCCAACTCCTGCCTGAGGAGCTCAGTCTGCTGCTGCTGATTCTCCATCTGCTGAGGACATCAGCACCCTCTCCTCCTACGGGTCCATTCGGTACTTGCCCGACATTGTTGCGACCCGAACGTCTCTCCATACCGAAAGGGATAAGATCTGGAATTGGAAACAAAGGGAAGGAGTTTAGGATACGAGGATCGAATCAAGGACGAAGTCAAGAAGGACTATATAACTTTGTACATTGTAGTTGGCATTAGCAAATCACTAGAATTTGCCACTTGGTTGTACTTTTAGGTTTGAGAGCCTAGGCTCTGATACCAACCTGTAACGCCCCGATTCCAAGATACGGGAACGTCACTGCAACGCATATACGTAGGTCAGATGGTGCCCCCACGTATATACGCTAAGCATAAGTACAACAAGTATCAGAGTACAACACACAGCGTGGTATATTCATATGCCAACTTACAAAAGATAAATACAAAGCTATACAAGTTATGATAAGCAAAATCACTTTACAAGTGTCCTTTATCACAACCCAAGTCCAAAAAGAACGATATACAATCAAAAATACAAAATGCTCACGAAATGGATGGAGATCCCGTGAACCAAAAGGAAGAGTCTGGCACGAGGACCGGAGCTAATCTGCCTGCTCACTAAAGAAAGCCTGATCTTCGGTGGATGGCTCCACTTCGACCCAGGCCTCGGAATCTGAATATGCAAATCCAAAGGGTCAAGACATATAATAACAAATAAAGGATAGTCAAGTGACATAAGGATCATGAATAAAAGAAATGAAGTTACAATAAATAGCAACGAATAACAAGCGATGTAAACTCAATAAGGTAAGATCATATGCAACAAATCTACATTAACGTCTTATTATTATTACTTGTCTTACTGTGATATCTAGCTATGTGACCCAGCGTCCCAGAGCACATAGATCCATATCCTAGTGAAACAAGGTTGTTATTGGAAACAGCGGTTGTATCGACGAACTATGTTTACAGTGGGTCCCGTGCATGCCCGGGACCACGGCCCAGTATTGTTCCGTTGCTTGAAGACGGAACCTGCCGCTAGGCTAACAGGAGGGTCTTATGTATGCCCTTGTCATGACAGTAAACAGGAAAGGGAGGAAGCACTCCCCTCGGTCCCCTGGAGTACCGCAGGTAAGACCGGAAAATATAGTGCACAACCTAATACCACTGTAAACACGAACACATATCGATATTCCGCATATTTCCCCCGACCCATGTGTAAGTTGGTGCTTTTTATGTAAAAGTCAAGTGTATCATGCTTAGTTTTAAGGGATAGCATGATAAGTGGTGATATTATTGTTTAACATGTCATGGAACGAGTATATGCAATAATAAGTCATGAGGTAACAAGAGATACATCCATCCAGTAATAGGTCATGTAGAGCCAGTATTGAAGCATGAACAAGCAAGATATAATACACATGTATCAGGTATAAAAACCAAATTTAGAACAGAAATTAACTATGACACACAGTCAGGATTAGTCGACTAGGGGTAAGGGTTAGTCGACTAATACTGGGATACAGAGAGTTAGAATTCTGTTTCAGGGAAGATTAGTCGACTAGGGTAGGAAGGTTAGTCGACTAATAGGGAGTTCTAGTCGACTGATGGACACTTAAGTCGACTAAGTCTGCTGATACAGAAAGTTGGGTTTCTGGTCCAGGAAGGGTTAGTCGACTAGGTAAACTTAGGAGTCGACTAATATGGGTTTCCAGAGATTGTTAGTCGACTAATATTTGGGGCCAGTCGACTAATACTGGGTTTTTCCAGAAAACTAAGTTTCAGCTAAGTGTTCTAGTCGACTAGTTCCTATGATAAGTCGACTAATACTGTGAATAACAGTGAGCAGATCAAAATTTCTGGAAGTGTGTTTGATGGTTCAATTCGTGGTTTTTGGTGACCTAGGTGTACAAGAAGTGTAGATACAAGTATCCTAGGGCTAATACAAGTCTTGGTGAGTGAAATACTCACTTGGGATAGGTTCAATTGTGACTTGATCCAAGGATGAGGATGATGGCTTCACTCCACACTTGTTGTTGAAGCTTGAGGTTGAAGAAGTGCTCTTGGAGTTGCCTTGGGCTGGAGGGAAAGGTCTTGAAGTAATCTTGGAGCTAGGGTTCAGTTGTGGAAGGAGGAGATCTTGGAGAGTTTCTTCTCTTGTTGAAGTGAAAGAGAGAAAAAAGAGTGATTTGCAAATGAATAGGAATTTATAGTTTGGGATTTTTGTAAAGGGGTTGGAAATTGGATAGAAGTGAGGGGTTTTCTTGCAAAAGGAGGGGTGAGGTGAGTGTCCTCTCTTTGGCCACTTGGCCGGCTGTGGGAGAGGGAGAGAGTGAGTGGGGTTAGGTGAAGTGTGAGTGGGAAATGAGGTGGAAATGAAGTGGAAAAGGAATTTTGCAAATTTTGGAAAAATGCCCGAAATTCAAGTATTTTGGAATGGTCTGAAAATTTTACCAAAATCAAGAATAATATTTGAAGACCAATGGTGAAATTCGTTGGAAGAAATACTGTATAGTTTTTTAGTTAAAAATCCCGGAATCAGTTAATTACCGACTCCGGAAGAATTTTCATAAATTTATAAAATTCTCAGAAAAAGAGTATAGGTAAGAAATATGATTCTAAGAAATAAAGTCTAAAGGACTTTCTAGAAATTCCTAACAGTTTGGAAGATAAAAATTCGGAAATCGGTCAGCGGTACTGGCCGACACCGGTTTCGGAGAAATTCATTTTAATTCCAGAAAATTCCAGAAAATCACATAAAATCTAAAATATTGGAAAATGATATTTGAAATTAAAATCGGTCAAATACGGAAGGTACATCGGAAAATACGGTCAAAGGACTGAATACGTAACTAGGCACGTATTCCGGGAGAGGGGTATTACAATCTTTGAGACCTTCCCATTTTGATGTCTTGGCTCAATTGGCCAACATCCCAGCTAGGATCACCCTTTATGAGCTCCTGAGACTGTCTAAGTCAACAAGGGAAGCTCTGAGAGAAGCTTTAGCCAATGTTGAGGCTTTCATGGCCCGAATTCTGGCTAAACCAGAGGAGGATGAAGAAACCTGCCTCCACGCCTCTCAACATGTCCCCTGCATAACCTTCTCTCTAGATGACATGTAGGTTATGGGGAAACATGATAGGCACCTGTACTTTATAGGGTATATTGGATCATCTGAAGTGAGCCGCATTCAGGTGGATTCAGGATCTGCGTTGAGCATCATGCCCCGTCGGGTCATGCAACACTTAGGAATCCCCATTGACCGATTGAGTGCCACTCAAACTACCATTTACAGCTTCAATACCAATGGTACGCACCCAATAGGAAAGATTAAACTCAAATGTCAGATCGGGGACAAAAGATGCAAGGTGACGTGCTATGTTATGGACGCGAACACTTCATATAATTTATTGCTGGGACGACCATAGTTTCATCACAACTCATCGTCCCCTCTACTCCCCATCAAGTTATGAAGTATGTTGACTGAGATGGAAAAGTCTGAATGTTAATCGCTGAAAGGCATCCGTTCAAGGGGTAGAGAACTACTTCATAGACTCCCTCCTGTACCAGGATTCCCTGGAGATAGACGAGAATCCATAGACAAAGAACTAGACTCTGGTAATGAAGCTGATGTCGAGCCAGAGACAGAAGAAGAATGTCTTTGGGACTTGAATCCACTTGTAACAAGCGTTAATAAGCTCGATGTCAATAATACTACCAATGATGTAGGTGAGTGGTATATTAATGAAGAGTTAGATTTAGTTTACTTTTCTGTGTTTGCTTCTGATTTTGTGCCATCAGTTACTAGTACCGATGTAGGTGGTGACCCTGGTCGACAATAGATGCCCTGATATTATTGCATGTACCAGTGAGACCATCTCTCATGGTATATCAAAGCATCAGTGATGCACAAGGATCTTTCTTCGAGGTCCCAACAAGACGCAAAGGTCAAAAACTGATCCTTTTCGGAAGAGTCGAGTCCAAACCAATGACTTGCGAAGACACGAAAAGCAGGACAGAACTTCCTCAGTTCTCTCTTTACGAGTCAAATGTAATCAGAATGATGGAGAATATGGGGTACGACCTAACAAGTGGTCCTGGCTTGAACTTCAGCAAAGGAAGGAGAACACTGCTTCGATCCTTCATTCCAAAAGGGAAAGCCCCTGATTATGATCATCGAACTCACAGGGGTTGGGCTATGTGTCAACTCCAATACCATTAGCCTCTGAGTCTAAAGGGTCATTATATCGTGCTCACTCATCAGCCACGTCATCATGGGAGTCAGATGTCAGTGTCAGCAACATCTTCAAACATCTTTCGGTAAGCATGGTTTCAATAAGCCACCCGGAAGATCGAGATGAAGAAATGATCCAGTCAGATACAGGTCCTTAGATCAAACACCTAAATACTCTCTGAGATATTTGCTTTGAACAACGTGAACCACCCACAGAGGATAAGGTAACCCAAATTAATCTGAGAGATGAGGCTAATCCTAAGCTCATCTTTATAAGTGAAAGCTTATCACCTCCCAAGAAGGAGGACCTAATATCTCTAGTGTGAGAGTATATAGATATTTTCACTTGGAACTACGAGGATATGCCTAGGCTTGACCCTCAAGTGGCTATGCATCGGCTCAACATCAATCCGGATGTGAAGCCCGTCAAGCAACAATAATGACGATTCTGCCAAGGGATAATGGAAGCGATCCAGTCAGAAGTCAAGAAGATTGTAGAATTCAATTTTATCATGGAAGAATAACACCCTGATTGGGTGGCTAATATCATCCCCATCACCAAGAAGAATGGAAAGATCCGAGTTTGCATCGATTTTCGTGATCTAAATGAGGCGTGTCCTAAAGATGAGTTCCTCCTTCCAATTGCGGATGTCATGATCGACAACACGTGTGGGTTTGAACAGATATCCTTTATGGATGGATTCTCTGGATACAATTAAATTAAGATGTACCTTGACGATGAGAAGCATACATCCTTTAGGACACCACTAGGGGTGTACTGCTATACTATGATGCCCTTCGGATTGAAGAATGAAGGGGCAACATACCAGATGGCTATGAATGTAATTTTTCTTGAGCATATACGCAAAATAGTGGAATGTTATGTAAATGATATTGCAGTGAAAAATCATGCCAAAGGCGATCACATAGCAGATCTGAAAACAGTATTCGATATCATGCGGGCGCATCAATTGAAGATGGATCCCACGAAATCCTTCCTTAAGGTAGCCAGCGGGAAATTCCTTGGGTTCGTCATAACATCCAAAGGAATCCACCTTGACCCAGAGAAAGTTTGCGCCGTCCAGGAGATGCAACCTCCAAGGAATCATAAAGAGCTTAAAGGATTGCAAGGGCGACTGGCCTATATCTGGAGGTTTATCTCAAATCTCTCAGGACGATGCCAACCCTTCACCAAATTAATGAAGAAGGGTGTTTCATTCATCTGGGATGATGCTTTCCAACACGCGTTTGAGAAAATCAATCGGTACCTCATGCATTCACCTGTCCTTATAGTCTTGGTGTCGGAAAAACCTTTTTTGATATACGTTCGAGCAATAAATCAATCTCAGGAGCTTTGCTAGCCCAGAATAATGATCGGGGATATGAGCAGGTAATCTATTACTTGAGTAGAACAATGATCAGAGCTGAACATCGATACACCCAATCGAAAAAGAATGCTTGGCATTGGTATTTACTGTCCAAAAGACGCGACACTACTTGGTAGGCCAAATCATGCACATCATATCAAAAGTCAATCCCTTAAGATTGCTTATGACGAAGCCATCATCAATGAATGGTCGATTGGCCAAATGGACCATATTGCTCTCTCCTAATATGAGATGCAATTCCTCCAACAAAAAGCTGTGAAGGGACAGGCAGTGGCAGACTTCTTGGCTGAGCATCCCGATCCAAGAATGACCAAACTTTATGAAGGTCTCCCAGACGAGGTCACTGAAGTTTGCTTGAACTAGACGTCTTTCGAAGAACAGGTGTGGCAACTATTCTTCGACAGTGCATAAAGAACGGGTCCTCGAGGAAATATCATAGCAGGAGTGGTCGTAGTACTTGTCTTCCCACAAAACTACATAATCCCTCGTGCATTCTGTTTAACTGAGCTGTGTTCCAACAATGTAGCAGAGTACAATGCTCTCTTGATCAGGATGCAAATCGTCGATGAGATTGGTGTTAAAAATATCAAAGCATACGATGTTTCAAAACTCATCGCTAATCAGGTTCGCAGGGAGTACGAAGTCAGACATAAAGACTTAGTACCCTATCACAACACAACTATTCACATGGCAGAGAGGTTCAAAAATTTCTACATCGACCATGTACCTCGCCAGCAAAATACACATGCAGATGCACTGACATTCCTCGTTGCTTCCTTTCTTCCAGCCGGAGCGGTAGAGAAAGTACTCGTCTACAATCATGATTTGCACTGTTCAAAATTCGCCCTTGAAAATGATCAAATTCCAGCAGGGAACCTTTAAGTTAAAGAAACTCTAGAGACTTCGGTAGGTCCAAAGCTCAGGGATTGGCGATTTTCGTACATCGACTACATATTGTACGGCATTCTGCCTGATGACCCTAAAGAGGCGGCTGCCATTAAAAGGAAAACATCTAAATTCTATTACAATGCGATCACAAGAACACAATATCACCAATTGCATGATAGGATCCTCCTTCACTGCTTGTCACATAAAGAGGCACAGGAAGCACTCAAAGAGGCTCAGTATCTGTGGAGCCCACCAACCTGATCCAAAACTTAGAGATCGGCTCTGAAGACTTGGATATTATTGGCTAAAGATGTTTCCTGACGCCATCACTTATGCTAAGCGATCCATGCTTGTCAGATCTATGGTGACTTTATTCATAAAGTACCATGACATCTTCATCCTATAACTTCTTCCTGGCAATTTGAGATTTGGGGAATGGACGTAGTTAATGGACGTGGTTAGTCCTATCAGCCCACCTTCATCCAAAAGACACCGATTTATCTTAGCCATAACTGATTACTTCTCCAAGTGGGCAGAGGCTATCCCTTGAGGAAGGTAAAGACATCAGACATGATCAAGTTCATTAAACATCACGTGGTCTACCGCTTTGGCATGCCACGATGGATTGTCCATGATAATGAGCCTCAGTTTGTCAGCCAAGTATTTTAAAGACTCTGCAATAAGTTCAGGATCCAGAATGTGTCTTCAACGGCATATTATCCAGCCGCTAACAGCCTTGCAGAAGCCTTCAACAAGACCATTAAGAAACTTCTCAAGAAATTCATCTCAAAGAGCCAACGCGACTGGGATGATAAGCTAAGTGAATGTTTATGGGCTTATCGCACAATAGTGAGAACCTCGATGAAAGCTACACCATTCTCTTTAGTATACGGGAGTGAAGTCGTACTCCCACTAGAAATCTAGATCCTATCTCTACTCATTACCTTAACAATGGAGATGACAAATGAGGAGAAGCATCGACTGCGACTTCAGGACCTGGAAGCTTTGGACGATAAACGCCTGTAAGCTCAACAGCAAATCAAGCTTTATCAAGTCTAAATTTCTAGAGCCTTCAACAAGAAAGTCAAAGGGCGGACTTTCAAGAAAGATGACCTTGTCTTAGCTATCAGGAGACCCATGATGATAACACATAAGATAAAAGGAAAATTTCAGCGCAGACAGGAAGGACCATTTGTGGTAAAGTCAGTCTACTCGAATGGAGCATATCGCCTCATAATCCCAAACGGCGATACGCTCATGATGCCGAACATGGCAGATTCTTGAAGAAGTACCATCCTTAATAGGATTCTTCTCATGATCTGGTTAATATTACACCTCTGATCAAAACTTTCAGATTCAAGATGTTTAAAGAGCGCTAAAGAAAGTTTCTTCCTTTAATGGATCACATTACGGTCGATCATTACCGGGTCGATCGAACATTGGTTACATCATAATTCATGATATAAATATCAAAGAAAAGACAAAGTGTGAAACTTCAGTTTTAGCCTTGTTACTCTTCTCTAGTATATCTATCAAAATCTGACGCCTCTAAAGGCTAAGGATAGGGGAAAAGTTGGCTTTTAGTCCAACATAAGTCGTCGATAACTCATCATGCTGAGGAAAATAGCATGGCTAGTCTAACTCAAACATTAGTTGGTAAAGGCATGCCAAGTCCGTTGATAGCTGAGGTTTGCCAAAAATCCTAAGGGACTTGGTCTCGTCTTCCCCTCTAAAATCCCTTATCAATTCTCTCCCACGGAATGGTAGGACCATAAAAATACATGTGTCCATTTTCCCGGCGAAATGAGTATAGACTTGTCACGTTAATAGTAAACCTTTGACAAGTCATTTTTCTTAATCCCTAATTGGGTTTGTGGGATTTGTCAAGTTAATATTACACCTCTGACAAGCTATTCTATTTCTCCACCAAAGTCCCCTACCAATTCTCTCCCATAGAGTGGTAGGTCCACAAGCTCAATCACCGCTATGTTAACACTATATCTCTAACAGTGAAAAGTTTCAATACTCCCCAGCGAGTATGGACTTTCACTTGTCGCTCCCTTACATGGAGTCACAAGTCTTCAAAATTGTCAAGTTAACACTACACCTCTTACATTCTAACTTTACTTGTCAATTCTCTTCCATAGAATGGCAAGTCCACAAAATTTCTCATATCGCAAATCAACTCTTGTTGTCATATTAATACTACACCTCTGACAAATTACTATAAAGTTTAATATCACACCTCTAACAGTGATCAAGTTGCTACCAAGTTCAATATTAAACCTCTGACAGTCACTTTCCTCAGGCCTCCATATCGAAGCTGAGACGAGCGATACTAAGTTTAACATCACACCTCTAGCATCCAGTTCATTGTTAAGTTCAACAATACACCTATGATAATGACTTTCCCTCGAACGTCCATATCGAAGTCGAGATGACCAATGCTAAGTTCAAAATTACACCTCTAGCATTACCCCCACTGTTAAGTTCAATACTACACCTATGACAGTGATATCTTCAGTTTTCTAAACAAAACTGAAATTCCTGTGGAGTTAAGTTTACAGTGTACCTCTAGCTCACGTCCTTATAAAGTTAATATTACATCTCTGACAAGATTCAATCTAATCCGTTAAGTTAATATCACACCTCTGATGGTAAGAAATATTTAGATCCCTAACAAGTCTAGTCTTACTTGTTATTCTCGTCAACAAAATGGCAGGTCCATTTAAAATTACTGTTAGGTTGCTATTACACCTTTAACAGTATTTCTCACTAATCTCCATCCGAGTCTTAATGATGAAGACTCAATCACAATCTCTCGCGGAGTGAAACTTCACTTGTCATTCTCATCCATAGGATGGCAAGTCCATAAAACCAGTTCTACTTGAAAGTACACCTAGAGGGGGGTGAATAGGTGTAAGGCTAGTCTAATGACAAATGATACGGAATTAAAGACTTAATGCAACACACTTAGTATAACCAAAAAGTGTAGCCGAATTCCCGGTGAAGGGCTCTAGACTATCTCCTCTAAATTTCTCTAAATAAGAGTTGAGGTGCTATATGAAGTTTTCTTTGTTAAACACAAGTGAGGCACACACAAACAACAATACCAAGCATATAAGTATAAATGAGCAATATGAATGATGCAAGGTACAATATAAAAGAGAGAGTAAGAGAAAGTAGATCAAATGCAAACACACGGATATATTTCGAGGTTCGAGCACACAGCTCTACATCCCCGCCTTCACACAGAAGGATTTCCACTAACTCATCTACACAGGACTTCCCATACAGGGAACCTCCACTAAGGATTTTGGGAAAATACAATTGGGAGTACACAACTCCTCTCTCCAACAAAATACAACCTCTACACTTAGAGGCAAGGCACAAAGCCTACACAATATCAACTCACAAATAAGGGATAGGAACAAAGCCAAACAACCACAATTACCTCACACTTGAGGGATTCTAACACAATCTCCACTATCACCTCTCACTAGAGGGATACCAACACAATCACCTCTCACTAGAGGAATATCACAAATCAAGGACGGTTTACAACTTGGTGGTTTCCACAATCACAAACCAATTTTCTCACTAAAACAAAGATCCTATAGATAGGATAGAATGATAAGCTCAAGTGTGAGAAATCAAGGTGTTTGGAAATCAAATCACAAAGAAAAATACTTGAAAAAACAACTAGAATTTGATAGAAATGAAGAATAAAACAAATATCCCAAATCCCTATTTTTCGTTGCTTTTTTCAACCCTTGAAAGCAAATAAAAGATAAATCTTTTTGGCTCAAAAACTCTTTTGAAAACTTGTATATAAACACTAGAAAGAATGAGAATTTTTGCTCTTATCAAACTTGTTAAAACACCAACTCAAATGGGGGTATTTATAGCCCCATTTCAAATCTGCCCGTTGGCAGCAGGCAAGGGCATTTTTGCCCTTCGGTCAACAGGCCGGTCGACCGGCCAATGGTCAAAATTTTGACCGTTGAGCCTACCGGTCGACCGGGACTGGATCCAGAGAGTAATGACTCTATGGCTGGTCGACCGCACGGTCGACCGAAGCTGGATACAGAGAGCAGAGCTCTCTGCCGGTCGACCGGGTCGGTTGACCGGGGTCTTTTCCAGAAAGCAGGGGCTCTCTGGTGGTCGACAGATTCGGTCGACCGGCCCACCAGCCTGGCTGAGTGTACGTCCATTGCACGTCGGTTGACCAGCTCGGTCGACCGACCTCTGCTATGGTCACTGGTTTGGTCGACCGGCAGACAGCCAGTCCAGCCATTATAGGATTTAAAAACTTATCTTTTTATCTTCTATTAAATCCCATAAAATCACATAAATTCACAAAAATATGTTCTTATTATATCTTTGAAATACAAATATGTGTGATAAAGAATCAACACATATTTATAAACTATTTGAACCATTTTTGTGTGATAGAAAATTTGCCTTAAACCAAAAACTGCATTTTTCAAAACTTGAATTTTTGAAATGAAAAATCATTTTCTCTAAAACACATGTAAATACAAAAACATGATATTTAAATCACTTTGAAGCATATTGTATATGGATAGAATCCAATATACATGAAAGGTATTATATCTATGTTTTTGACATTAAATCCAAAAATAAGTTTTATTAAAATACAAAACTCCAAACTCATGAAGTAGACTATCAAAATAAGTTTTTCTAAATAGATGAAGCATAGATGTATATAGATCAAATCTAATATACATTAAATCATGTAAACTTGTTTTGATTCTATCTATTCATGAAAACCAAGATTGGTTAAACCGAAAACCAAAACATGAAACTTGTGTGTATATTGTGAACTTGAGCATATCAACACTATCTGCCTTTACAATGAGATCTAAACATAATCTTAAACTAAACAAACCAAGATGTTCTTGTAGAACGCCGTCTTCAAGTTGACTCGATACAAACGTGATCCACCGAGCTTGACTCCAACTGAGTGTTAGATGTGAATTTAATGCTCGAGCTCTTGAATCACCATGTGAGAGCTCCAAAACACCTTTGTTGAAGCTAATCACCTACTAATATCTTAATCAAATATCTAAAATTAAATATCACAAGATTTAATGTAAACTATAACTACATGAGTTAATCATCATCAAAACTAGAGTGAAGGACCTCTGGGCCAACACTACTCTTGTCAAGTTAATATCCAACCTCTGACAGTAACCTTTTTTAAATTCCTTAAATTGAATTTTTCAACTTTGACTTGCTAAGTTAGAATATCACACTTATAGCAAATTAAAGATAATCGCTTCCACTTGTCTGATTTTCATTGCAAAAAGGAAGTCAAGACAAATAAGAAGGCAGAAAAGTGTTACTGTTATTCAAAAATATGAAAGTGATACAAAACGCTCTCTTTTCTAAAAAGATTGAGTGTTACAATAAAGGAGTACAAAAAGACCCTCTTGCTCAGTGAAAGGTTACAATCACTCCTTGAAACATTGAAGATACACAAAGTTCTTCTTCTTGACTATGGCTGAAACAGCAGATCGACCCCTCTCCTCTTGAGAACAATGGTGTTTCTCGAGGTCGAAATGTAAGGGAGCATTCTAATTCCACTCGACCAACTAGTACGAAGGTCTTCACAAAGCCATAATCCTTCACTTAATGGGAAGCTCTGCCACCATAAAGTCTTCAAATGAGCATGTATTTTTCGTTGTTGTCACTTCATTGAACAAGATTGGTGAAGGGAGAATCCGAGACCTTACTGGTGACGTCCTCTTTCCCGTGACCTTCAATACGCCATGCTCATTGTGATCAGGAAGGATCTGGGGCCTTACTAGTGCATCATGTCTAATAATATCTTGATGTGTATCGAGAATCGCGCGGATCTTCCACGCCCTTAGACAGAAGTTCTGACTCCTTAAGTGGTCACCAATAGAACGAATTGGTAGTTTCATGTATACCTTAATGGACACGGAAAAGACACTGTAACTAGCACCAATGATATGGTCACGACCTGAAGAAGGAAAAACCTGAGAGTTGTCAAAGTGATTGTAGCTCTAACGTAAGGTTCACCGCAGAACCGCGTCTAATGGCGAAGACACGGAGCTCAATAAAACCTGCGTTTGAACTCAGAGACGCGAGGCTCACATGAAGTCCGCGTTTGAAACTCTACAACTTAGAAATTCTCTAAATGTTAGAATCAGACGCGAGACTCAATGAAACCTGCGTCAAACCTTAGAGATGCAAGGTCCACAAGAAGTCCGTGTCTGAATTTCACCACTTAGAAAATTCTATAAGCATTGGGATCAAATACAAGGCTCAATGAGGCCCGCGTTCAACAAGCAGACACAGACTCAAGCTAATGAAGTGAAGACACGCAGGTCGTCAAACTCTTGTCTTGCCTACCAGTGCAAGAAATGCATCTAAATTAAACACGAGCATGAGCCTCGCGTTGACGGTTTAACTCAGAAGAAGCTTAAAAGTTAAGGTAACTCTTCAAGTTTTTAATGGTAAAAGACGAGTTGGTCGGTCTTATTACCTGAAATGGGGGCCTCCTATGAAGAGGAACCTCCCATTTGAATCTCTGGAGTGACGGCGCTCGAGGAGGAAGCCATAGGCTTGGTCTTTGGGGCCATCTTGACGGTGAATTCTTTGGAGAAGATGAGAAAAAGGAAGAAAAAGCTCAAAGCTTTTCTTGAGTTCTTAAGCTCTGGATGCAAAGTTCAAACGGAGAAGAAAAGAGTCTAATGATGGAAAGACTATTGTTTTTTTATAGACACAGTAATCGGCCAAGATACGCAGCCCGTATCTTAAGATCGATCATCCCCAGACACGTGGCAACGCGCCCAGAATGTGGACCTCACGTTTTATGGGAACAGCGTCTCTTCAAGCTCTGCTAGACACGTGGCAGCATACCCGAAACGTGAATCTTGCATTTAACAGAGCCGCGTCCCTTCAATTAAGAGAATCTGCGTCTCCACTTCAAAAACTGCATCCTTCAGTACTCTCAAGCTTGCATTTGGGTAAAACAATAGAGCTGCATCTCAACTCTAATAGAGCCGCGTCTCATTGACAAAGTGAGAGCTGCGTCTCCACTTCGATCCTCGCGTCTCTCTAATGAATGAGAGTTGCTTTTCTACTTCAGATGAGGTAGCATCTTTAAGGCAACACAACCTTCGCGTCTAAAAGACATGTGTTCAGTCTCTGCTTCTGCAATCAGTTCAACAATACACTGGTAAAAATAGTTGGTGATTTTTCCAGTTTATTAGTACACCGACAACCAGCTCAGAGTACTGATGAGGTCTGGACTGCGTATCTGGACACGCACGATGTTCATCTCAGGTGGCTTCAAAGAGTTTAATAGTACACTCACGAAGATCAAAACCAGACAATATCAAGCTTAAGGTATCTCAAAAGATTACTAGTCCAGTCTTGAGAGCTTGCTGCCAACAGAAAGGTACAAAGTGTTTCGAAATCTGTCCCAGTCAACCGCGGAGTTTCAAAAACTTTGAAGAGTGTTCTGTAGACTGTCTAAAAATTACTGAAAATAAGTCATCAGATAACAGGGTCCATGCTTCAGACGCGAGGCTAATCGAAGCCACTCATGCAGAGCCAAGTTGCAGGGCTCGAAGCTCGTATCTCAACACCACTGCAATGTCAAGACGTAAAAATAAAAGCCCGCATCTTAGCACCACTTTAGTACTCAGACACAGAGCTTGAAGCCCACGTCAAAGCTTGAAGCCCGCATCTCAAACACAAAGCTCGAGGTGTGCGTCTAATACCACGTCAATGAGAAAACACATAGTCAAAGGCTCACGTTTCAACACCACCGCGATGCCCAAACACGGAGCTCAAGACCCGCGTTCAGCGTTACCTCAACGGCTAGATGCAGAGCTCAAGCCCGCGTTCCAACTGGAGAGGAGCCCTGTATCTCAGTTATAACTACCCTCATTACTGGGTCAAGTACTACCCACGTAATGAGGGAAGTTAACCCCCATCATAGAGGATTTTTAGGGGACAGTTTTACTCCTGAAACCCCTATAAATAGCTCAATTTTCTATTGAAGAGGGGTCAGAATTTTTAGGTGAGGAATACTTATAAAGAGTTAAACTCTTCTACCAACTTGCTAAGTTCAAGTTTTTTCCTAAGTCTCTTTGAGATTTTATTAGATAGGAACTGTGCTACTCCATCAGTGATCTTGGGAGAAGATTTTTAGAAGAGCTTGACGTTCAACCGTCAACAAAAAACAAGAATCATTTTCCACCACTACGCAAAGAACCTAGCCTTAAACAAAGAGGGGATCTGAGCTTGAGCGTCTCCTCTCTCTTGTGTTGGCCCAAAGTTCCATCACTCTAATTTTGATGATGATTAACTCATGTAGTTATAATACTAATGATCTTGTGTTTATATAATTTCAGATTTTCTATCAAGATCTTAGTCAGTGTTTAGCTTCAACAAAAGATTTGAAGGTCAAGTTTTGAAATTAGCACGTGTTGATTCAAGAGCTTCAGTTTCAAAGATTGCATCTAATACTCAAGAGGAGTCTAGCTCTTTGGATCAAGGTTTGGACCAAGTCAAGATGGAGAAGAAGATTTTCAAGACTTGTGTCATGTTTGCAAGTATTAAGATTTTATTTTTAGATAAAATATAAAGGATAGATTAGTCGTGGATTGCTCAAGCTCATATATATAAACACAAAATTTATGTGTTTTCATAAGAATAGTTTTGATTTTAAAAAATACCGTTTTGATTTTGAGCTTCAAATTATAAATCTTTATATTTCATGATTAGATTTCATCAAAACAAGTTTATGTGTGTTGGATTTCATCCATAAATATTGTTGGTTCAAATGTTTAGAAAAACTTATTTGATGTTTCTATATCATGTGGTTAAGTTTTGTATTTATCCAAACTTATTTTAGACCTTATCGTCAAAAACATAGATATATATTTTATATGTGTATTGGATTCAATCCTTACACAATATGCTTCAAATGAGTTTAAATATCTTGTTTTTGTATTTGAACAAATTTTAGAAAAATCATTTCTCAAATTGAAAATTGATTTTGAAAAATACGGTTTCCTGTTTAAAGCTAAAATTCTTTATCGCAAAATAGTTCAATATGTTTGTAATATGTATTGATTTTTTATCATACTTATTTGTACTTCAAAGTATTTTAATTTATTTTTGTAAATTTTATGTGATTTTATGGATTTTATAAGAGTTTATAAGACCAAGTTTGGATCCTTTATTATTACTCACTTGGCCTTCTGGCGGTCGACCGAGCCAGAAGTCGGTCGATCGAGTGGTTGATCGATGTGCGCAGAATGTGCACACAGTCTTGGCTTGAGGGCCGGTCAATCAAGCAGTCGACCGATCTGGAAAGTTCACTCTCTAGATCTGGCCCCGGTCGATCGGGTGGTCAACTGGCAGAGAGCTTTGCTCTCTGGATCTTGCCTTGATCGATCGACCGGTCGACCGATAGATCAAGACCTGGGTTCGGTCGACCGGGCGGTCGACCGACAATGCCAACATTCATAAATATGACCGTTGGACGGTCGACCAGCCGGTCGACCAACAGGTCATTTGGCCTGGGTATTGAGCCCCAACGGCTATATTTCTGAACTCTATAAAAGGGGGCAGTTTTTGCATGTTTTACATAAGAATTTGGGAGCAGTTTTGGAGCCAGTTTTTTCTCATCTCTCTTAGGGTTTTTCTTCACATATTTTCAGGTTAAAACTTTCATATTAAAAGGAGAGTTTTTTAAGAGTGTTTTTCAAAAGAGATTTCTTGATTTTTTTCACCATAACTCTATCTTGTTTTTCTCGCACAAATTTGAGCTTTTCATTGTTAAACTCATCCTCTAGGATACTTGTGAGAGTTATTTTTGGTGATCAAACTATAGAGATCACCAAGTGTTCATCTTTGTATTTGAGGAGGCGTTGCGGGTTCGTGTTGTGACGAGTTCTTGTGAGAGGCTCAGTGTAGAGGTGTAGCCTTGACAAGCTAGTATGCTTGCGTGTTTTGTTCTTATGGGAACAAGAGAGGGACTTATGAGTCCAAGAGTTCTGGTGTGACCTCGTTGTAGGTGTTGCGGCACCGAGTGATCTTGGGGGATCGTTATAGTGAAAATCCTTCATAATGGTGAAGGCGGGGACGTAGAGCAACTATGCTTGAACTTCGAAACAATTCTCTCGTGTTTTCTATTGCTCGTCTCTCTCTCTCTTTCACTTGCGTTTATATATCTTGCATGCTTATATTGTTTATCTCTTTATATGCTTGATATACTTGTGCTTAATTGATATATGCTTGGGATTGTTTACTCACACTTGTATTCAACTAAGAGAGTCATAGTGGCACCTTAACTCTTAATCTAGAGGAATCTTGAGGAGATAGTTCAGAGCCCTTCATCGAAAATTTAGCTACACTCCTGTGTTATACTTTGTGTGTTAGCTTAATAGTTTTTAATTCCGCATTAGTTTGCATTAGATTAGCTAGTACACCTATTCACCTCCCTCTAGTTGTATTTCAATTGATATCAGAGCTTGGTGCACTTGATTTGGGTCTAACAACCTTGAGTTTAAGATCCTCATTATAGCTAATCACTATATTTGTTTACACACATATGAATTTCATGATACCTCCCATGTTTGATATTCTTAACATCCAAACTTGAAAAGTTAAGATGTCAATGTACCTCAAAGCCCTACGAATTCCTGTTTATTTTGCCACTATTAAAGAATCTTATTTTTTAAATAGCAAAAACCTTGAGGCTAATGCAAATGCCCTTCATGCTTTAAAGAGTATCCTAAATGATGAATATTTATCTTGGGTTTCTAACTTTGATTCGACTTTTGTAGTATGGAACACATTTGTCTCCCTTGGTGAATAAAAGCAATAATATATGAGGAGTGACTCGGATAATGGAAGTGATGCTTTCAACATGTGGTTCATGGTCAAGGGAATGGCCCCTTTGAGATAAATTCCGAATCCGAGTTAGAAGAAGATATTGACATGCCTTATGATGAGCTTGCATCTTTTTGTCAAAAACTTCTTGAAAACTATGATTTATTAAAAATTAAAATGATAAGTTGAACAAGGAAAACTCTTCTTTATTAAAAAAATGATTCTTTTAAATATAAATTTGAATGTTTTTCAAAAGAACATGATTTTTTAAAAAAAGAGAATATTTCCTTGTCTTAAAAATTAAATGACATTTATGAAGGAAACAATTCATTGAAAAATAAAATTATTTCGGTGGAAAAAGAAAAAGAGATTGTTTGGAAGAATATAACTTTTTGAAAAAGAAAGTTATTGTAAAACAAAAAGAAAATATTTCTAAAAAGAAAAAGATTGTTGATTCTCATGTTCATGTCTCTTCTTTCAAAATTAATAATGATATTTGCATTATGAAGAAGAACATTGATTGTTTGGGCTCCACTTTGAGTCAATGTGCATTTAATTACTCTAAATTGGAATTTATGATTCGCAAGAAAACATTCGTACACATACCACATGGCATATATCACATGCACACCATGATCACACCCATTCTCATATGCATGCTAGAGTATATAAATGTACACAATGTGGCCACAAATGCCATCTTGCAAGATTTTATTTTGATAGATTAAATTCTATAAAATTTGCAAATATAATGTTTGGGTTCCATTTGTTTTTAACCCCCGCGGACCCAAAAAGAAATGGGTATCAAAATTCTCACCTCTTGCATTTGATGTAGGTGTGGTCTCTCACAAAACGTGAGAAGGTTGGTGCTTTGATGGTGGATGCATATGGAGCTAGATGGACATACCTAATTATTGCATCGCTATCAAGGATGTTTGGTGGGAGGACCACCATGGTTTGGAGACTTAGAGAATAGTTCATATGGTTTGATAAATATCTCTAAACTCCTATTTTAATTTACATGCTTTTATATTGATAATGTTTAGCATGTTATGGTTTTAATGTCCGTTATGTTAAATGCAATGTTATTAGACATGTGTTATACATAAATAGTGTTTGAGATGCACCCATGTTCATATGGATTCATGTTTTGTATTTTCACTATTGTTTAACTACTATATATATATACTAGTTTAAAACACGTGTATTTAGCCAAATGATTATATTTGTTTTGTACTTCATGTGGTGATTACTTATTTAAATGTAGTTTTCGTTAAAACTTGTGTTTATACTTGTACAAGTAGTGAGTTACACTTGATTATTATATGTTTGTGTTTCATTACTCATTTGTACTCATTACATGTACATATATAACCAAGTTTTGATGATTCTTTCATTTATACTTGTTTTTCCTATTTTTGTACATGTTTAACTTCATGTACATATCATTCTTGTCTAAAACTAATAGATATATATGTATATCCATCAGTCACTTACCTTCATGCAAAATTTCATTTTTGACTCATTGTTTTTGGATATGTATATATACTTTTCGATTCGACAAAACATACATATACCTTGATGCTTGTTTAATTTTTATAAAAAATTTTAGTTTTGAATTTTGTTTTGAGCCTTATTGACTTATTTCATGAATGTGCTATTCAGATGATTCTTGTACACTCACATTATTCTTATTTACTCATGATTTTGTTTTATTAGCATTTTTAAGCCTTATAGATCTTGAGTGACAATTTTTATGTACTTAGCAATGTTTCATGGGATATATAATTTGGTTTCATATTTTGAAGGATCTTTAACTAGTTTTTCAAAAAATTAATTTAAACTAGTTCTTGATTCTTAAATTGGTAAGTTTTCAAACATGTTAAATTAATTTTAAACTCTTATTTTTAAAAATTCCTACCAACCAAAGGGCAGATGGTTGGGCGACCATGCCTTGTATGCCTTAATGAATATCTTTTTATCATGTGCATGATAAGGGTGGTAGTTATGAGTTATACACATGATCCTTATGTTATTTTATTTTTATACTCATATATGTTATCTTATATATGTATGCTTCAAATTTCAAGTGGTATTTCTATTTTCATACATATATATGTTATTTAGATTTTTTTATTTTACCATGCCACATATTTTTTAAGCATAAATCATGTTTATGCTAAGCTTGATTTTATTCTAAATATTAATTGGCATCTTTACAAGCTTATGCATTGATTTAAATTGGTATTTATTTAGTATCAAAATGTACTTCATGTTTCACCTTCATTTCACCTTCAATTGGTATCAAAATCTACTATTGGTATCTCAAACATTTTGTTTATCTATAAGTGGTACCAACATTTGATTTGTATACTACAATTTCATTTCATTGGTATCACAATTCATTTTGTTGACTTCAAGAAATTTTAAAAAAA
Organism: Agave tequilana; assembly: GCA_038442645.1. Lineage (NCBI taxonomy): Eukaryota > Viridiplantae > Streptophyta > Magnoliopsida > Asparagales > Asparagaceae > Agave > Agave tequilana. Next base: position 63,024 of record JAVJIF010011799.1, on the reverse strand, counting down.
TATTTATTTTAAAAGTGGTCTCAAATTTTATTGATATGTATTGCCTATATGTAAGGGGAGCTTAACATCTCCTCTATATATAGATTCATGTTGAGTGTATTTCATATATAGTAGAGTTTGACCTCTCTTCATTATGTAGTACACGTGTGTAGGGGGCTTAACCTCTCCGCTTATACATTGTATATTATGCTTTATATGGTTAGGGTCTAATCATCCCTTCTTCATGTAATGCATGTATGCAGGGGGAGCTAACTTAACATCTCTCCTCTTCATGAATGTATATCTAATATACATCTTTATTGTTTATTTGTCTTCACCCCTTTATTGATGAATTGGCAAAAAGGGGAGAAGAATTTAGAGTTTATATACATATTAAATATCTGTTGATTATGCATATATATTTAGTTTATGAGCTTTTAATGAATTTTCTTATTGTTTATGCTATGCATGAGTTAAGGGGGAGATTTATGAAGCTTATATTTAATCCATGTATATATAACTCTATGAGATTTGTCATCATCAAAAAGGGGGAGATTGTTGGCCCAAAGGTCCATCACTCTAGTTTTGATGATAATTAACTCATGTAGTAATAGTACTAATGATCTTGTGTTAAAATAATTTCATATTTTCTATTAAGATCTTAGTCGGTGTTTAACTTCAACAAAAGATTCGAAATCAAGTTTTGAAGATAGCACGTGTTGATTCAAGAGCTTGCATTTCAAAGATCGCATCTAATACGCAAGAGCAGTCCTACTCTTTGGATCAAGGTTTGGACAAAGTCAAGATGGAGAAGAAAATTTTCAAGAGAAGATTTTCAAGACTTGTGTCATATTTCTAAGTGCTAAGATTTATTTTTTAATAAAATATAAAGAATAGATTAGTTGTGACTTGTTCAAGCTCATATATATACACACATAAAATTTACATGTGTTTTCATAAGAATAGTTTTGATTTTAAAACAATTGTTTTGGTTTTGAGCTTCAAATTATACATCCTTATGTTTCATGATTAGATTTCATCAAAACAAGTTTATATGTGCTGGATTTCATCCATACACATTGTTGGTTCAAATGTTTAGAAAAACTTATTTGATGTTTCTATGTCATGTGGTTAAGTTTTGTATTTATCAAAACTTTAGAACTTATTGTCAAAAATATAAATATATCTTTTATATGTATGCTGGATTCTATCCATACATATTATGCTTCAAAATAATTTTAAATAATCTTGTTTTTATATTTGAACAAGTTTTTAAAAAAATCATTTTTCAAATTGAAGATTGATTTTAAAAATACGGTTTCCTGTTTAAAACTAAAATTCTTTATCGCAAAAATAGTTCAATATGCTTATAATATGTGTTGATTTTTATCACACTTATTTGTACTTCAAAGTATTTTATAAACTTATTTTTGTAGATTTTATGTAATTTTATGGGATTTTATAGGAGTTTATTAAACCAAGTTTGGATCCCTTATTATTACTGACCTGGCCTTCTGGCGGTCGACCGAGCTAGAAGTCGGTCGACCGAGCGGTCGACCGATGTGCATAGAATGTGCACACAGCCTTGGCTTAAGAGTCGGTCGACCGGACGGTCGACCGATCCAGAGAGTTCACTCTGTGGATCTGGCCCCGGTCGACCGATCTAGAGAGTTCACTCTGTGAATCTGGCCCCGGTCGACCGGGCGGTCGACCGGCCAAAGAGCTTTGCTCTCTGGATCTTGCCTCAGTCGACCAATCGGTCGACCGATAGGTCAAGACCTGGGTGCGATCGACCGGGTGATCGACCGGCAACCCCAACAGTCATAAATATGACCGTTGGACGGTCGACCGGCCGGTCGACCGACAGGTCATCTGGCATGGGTATTGAGCCCCAACGGCTATATTTTTGAATTCTATAAAGGGGTTGTTTTGGCTAGTTTTACATAAGATTTTAGGAGACGTTTTAGAGCCAGTTTTTTTTCATCTCTCTTAGGATTTTCTCCACATGTTTTTGGGGTAAAACTTTCATATCAAAAGGAGAGTTTTTAAGAGTGCTTTTCAAAAGAGATTTCTGGAGTTTTCCACTACAACTCTATCTATTGTTCTCACACAAACTTGAGCTTTTCATTACTATACTCATCCTCTAGGATACTTGTTGTAAGAGTTATTTTTGGTGATCAAAGTGTAGAGATCACCAAGTGTTCATCTTTGTATTTGAGGAGGCAAACTTGCGGGTTCGTGTTATGACGAGTTCTTATGAGAGCTCGGTGTAGAGGTACGACCTCGACAAGTTAGTGTGCTTACATGTGTTGCTCTTGTGGGAACAAGAGAGGGACTTGTGAGTCCAAGAGTTCTAGTGTGAACCCGTTGTAGGTGTTGCGATACCGAATGATCTTGCGGGATCGTTATAGTGGAAATCTTTCATAGTGGTGAAGGTGAGACGTAGAGCAAGTGTGCTCGAACCTCGAAACAATTCTTCCGTGTTTGCAATTGCTCATCTCTCTCTCTCTCTCTCACTTGCGTTTATATATCTTGCATGGTTATATTGTTTATCTCTTTATATGCTTGATATACTTGTGCTTAATTGATATATGCTTGGGATTGTTTACTCACACTTGTATTCAACCAAGAAAGCCATAGTGGCACCTCAACTCTTAATCTAGAGGAATCTTGAGGAGATAGTCCAGAGCCCTTTATCGGGATTTCGGCTACACTCTTTTCTTATACTTTGTGTGTAAGCTTAATAATTTTTAATTCCGTATTAGTTTGCATTAGATTAGCTAGTACACCTATTCACCCCCTCTAGGTGTATTTCATCTTGTAGTTGGAATTTTGAGTTATTATAATTTTTCATTGATTCAAGAAAATTTTACAATACACTTTCAACTTTCCTCCTCGTACAGCATATATACACCACCATTAGGCGGGGCCAAAGAAATGTCAACACCATCGGGACAAAACTCGATTTTTATCCTCGGGTTCAGGGAAAAGCCATAACTCGCCAAATATTTATCCACCTTATCCTGATTACGAATTCTAGAGGTCTTTGGATCGAAGATCATCCTGATCCTGTTACGATACGAGGCTCTCTTTCCTCTCTCTTCCGCAGTGGCCTTCCCTTTGCCCGCATCACTGACCATACTAGATTTCTCTCCCTCTTCATCACAATAGGAATGAGGAAATCAACTGAGATCAAAGAGCTAGAGGATCGAAATAAGGCAAGGAAGAAGATTCGGAGATTTGGAAAAAGAATCAACCATAGCCTTATAGCATTGTTAACTCTAGGGGAATGAATAGTCGCTCGATCAGAGTCCTACATGTATCACGACGGATCAGATCAAAACTGTCATTTCGGATACACAGTACCTACCTTGAGCGCCGCGTCCTAAAAGTGACGGTAACCTATTGAATGATACAAATGGGACGCACATCTAAGGCTCTACCAGCCTATGGAGGCATGCCACTATGAGACAAAAACTGAAGTGACAACAGACTGACCCGAATACAGGTCCAGAGTTCTCTTCACTATCTGCTCCCCTCTCTCTCTCTCAATCAGAGTTCCTGAGAACTTATAAGCCCACAAGAGAGAGTTTTCGACCTCCTTTAAAGAGAAGGAAGCAGAGGAGACATCTGTGGTGGTCAGTTTTTGACCTCCTCGAGATCACGCCATGTGTTCATCTAGCACCAAATAGGCGAGTGATATGTGGTTACTTCTAGAACCTCTGACCTGGATTATCCATTCAATTCAAACCCGAGCAGCTCATATAGTTAGAATGAAGAGATAGAATCAGTTGTGAGGATCTCTATTATCAACCAAATCTTTATTTGAACTCGACAGTAATTGCTCGGAACAGATTAACTATATCAACAGTTGGATGCAGAGAATCAGATAAAAATGATTCTCGTCCACCTTATTCAAATTTGGATGGTCGATTTATCCGCCTCCGAGATAAAGGATTAAATGTTCAAACTAAGTAGGACTCGTTAACCTTATACAAAGACATGACTTGTATATATATGAAAACCATAAGAAGGGGGATCGAAATCTAAAAATCCTAGTTCGCCAGAGAACCACCTGTAATTTTCATTGACATAGTGATTTCTCTCTCCCCGTGGTTTTCTCTCATTTGAGTTTTCACATAATTATCTGTGTTTGCATTGGCTTTTCTGTGATTTAATTTTACTCACTCTATTATTTTGGTGTGTGGATTAAGTCCTTAGAAAATTACCCACAACAAGGGTTAAACTACTTCATTGAAAATGGGTAGAAGTTTAAAAGAATGAAAACGTATAATTAAAGGAGATTCGAGGTCAAGAGCTTGTTTGTTTTGTGGAAGACCAGAAAAGATAAATTTTCTCTAAATTTGTGCACTTCAAAACTTTTTCCTCACTTGAACTTTTTGTTTGACAGAAAATGAGAGATAAAAAAAATTCTCTCTTTCAGCCTGTCAGTCAATTTTCTCTCAGAAAGCTGAGCAGCTCCAGAACGATGGGTTCTATAGACTTTTTCTTGAGGATTTCTAAAATTGTCAATTTTCTAATTTCTATTTTCCATGCCAAAACATGTCCTAATTGGCAAAACGTAAGGGCTGCACGTAATGTTGCGCGCAACTCACCTTACCTCGTGGCCGCAGACTTGAAAAAGCACAGTTAATTGAGAAGTGCAGCGTGCAGTTTAATTTAAAAAGATCTATTAAGTTTATTTTAGTTATTTTAACAGTTAATGGTAAGATAAAATTTTAGTCAACGAGTCGTAATGGTATCTTGGATCTTACACTCCCGATAGATATAGGCACAGATAGTGGCACACACAGAATTAATTAAGACACACATCAAATTAGTACACATTGTAAATTGATTAAAGTACACATCTCTTATGACTTAAATAATTTTTGCACATCAATTATTAAATATTTATCTAATCTCAAAATTATCCCTCATTTATACCATATTTTATTTGGTTGGGCATGTGGAATTATCCCTCTTCACCGCTGCCCTCCTCGTCCTCTACGCCTCCGCCACCTTCAACGTCCTCGTCCTTCAGTTCACCGCCCCCCCCCCCCCCCCCCCCCCCCCACGGCGGCCGCCACGGCCGACTGGGGTGGGGGGGACCCACCATCCCCCACCCCTCGCCTGGTTCCTCAAATTAAGACAAAACAATAATAGAGACATGAGATATCTACCTCATGATCAGTGATGACCATACGGTGTAACCCACAGAAATAAGTCAGTGTCATTCCTGTTTTCTACCGTGTCATTCCTGTACCTCGAGTGCTTCCTTGTGAAAAGAACCAAAGACCAACCACTAGCTTGAAGTTTCATGTACAGTCTCAGCACAAGCTTGCAGGCAGGGTGTTCATGTTCAGCATGCTTCCTCCCATAACACCATGGTTCATATATGAGAGACATCCAGAAATATCCAGATGAAAGTGTAGAAAATGTTCATCATTTGTAATCCATTTACAAAGAGTCTTCTTTCATTTTATTCATTTAATTTAGAGAATGATAGATGCACCCAAGTGGGGGGCAGTTTGTTTCGCGTAAAAGTCCTTAATTCGTAAATGACTTACAACCCAGTTACAACTACGGCGTTTGTTTGGACCGTAATTCGTAAAACACGTACACAACTCAATTACCCCTCACTTGCAACCCAATTACCACTCACTTACAGCCCAGTTACAGTTAATTTTGTGCTCATGCAAATTTGCATTATTTTTTTATGTTAATATTAAATTTTTTTAATATTTAACATTTTTAATACTTATTTGCAATATTAAAACTTTTTAAATCACCAAATAGTTAATTTTGTGATCAACTTTTCACTTACGGCTTACACATTACGACAACCAAACATCGTAAAGCACAATACACTTTTCCACTTACAATTTTATATTACCAACCAAACACCATAAAGCTTACATGCATGTAACTCATTTACAATTGTAAAAGACTTTACCAATTACAACTTACGAATTACGACCAATTACGACAACCAAACAGACCCTGAGTGTAACTATGTATCTCAGTACCTCTTCATTCATTTTTCTCTTCTATCAAAGACAGTAATCAGCTCCTCCTTTTCTTTTAAGCTAACTATGATAAGTGTTTGACATTTATGATAACCATTTAATCAATAAATATATTAATGAGTGTATTAATGAATAAGTGTGTGTATTAATTAATGAGTATTTCAATTAATGTGCTTTTTAATCAACAAGTATGTGTATTAATTAATAGATGTATTAATCAATAAGTGTGTGCATTAATCAAATAAAATTTATAATTTTATATTAATTAAAGTTATTTTAATTTTTTAATAAAGAGTTATAATAAGTTATTAAATTATTTTAAATTTTTATAAGTGCCTTAATCAATTCTATGTCAATATTCAATATCCGTCCATTTTGATGGGGCCCACCGAACCCGGCAAAGCGTCACCTCTGCCTCACGTTTTGATGCTAGATGAGGTGTCACCATCAGGACGTCAGTTCTTCTCAAGGCCAAGCCAAAATAATTTGATCAAGATTTGAAGTTTTGAACCAGTAGTTAGTTAAATGATTTATTGAAAAATCAATTCTAAATTTATTAGAGAGAGACATCAATTGACGTGGCTAAGAGATGTTTTTGACATGTGGCAACAAAAGAGAGAAACGTCCATGACACGATGTACACGACAGTGTACGTCAGTAATAATTGAATACAATGCATGCCAAGGGGCTTTTTGAATCGAAATACGAAATCAAGCAGGCGTCAAAGGTTCCACACACAAACGAACACGCGAAGCCCGAGTGTCACAAATCATGAAGGTTTCAAGCAAGCGTGTTACAAACCACTTCTCAAAATACCTAAAAACGAGGTGACGGGAGTCGGTGATATATATAGGGCCTGTTTGTTTCGTTACAAAACGTCGCAAGTCGTAAATTGTAAAATGAGAATAGAAAAAGTGAACTGTAGTAGAGAAAATTTATTGTGTTTTACGGTGTTTGGTTGATAAAGTGAAGTGTAAATGAAAAAATATATTGTGTTTTACGTTGTTTGGTTGATAAATGAAAGTATAAATGGTAAAGTATATTGTGTTTTATGGTGTTTGGTTAGTAATGTAAAAGTGTAAGTGGAAAAGTTGACCTTAAAATTAACTGTAGAAGTGATTTAAATATTATAAACACTATTAAATTAAATCTACTATTAAATTAAATCTATTAATAAATTTGAGATAAAAAATTAATAATCTTAATATTTTATTTATAACAATAATATTAATAAAATATTAGTATAAATAGTAAAATATTAACTAAATAAATAATATAAAATTTTAAGAAAATCTAAAGAACATTAATAAAATTATAAGAATACTAACAAAATATAAATATTAAAAAATCTTACAAAAATAATAAAATATAGTTATAATATTATAATATTAAAAATACTTGAAAATTATTATGATATAAATTTTATATAATATTATTGTAATATTATAGAAATATTAAATTAACAAAGTAAAATATAATTATAATTTAATAATAAATTATCATTATAGTATAATTATTATACTGAATTATTATTACAATATTAACATAATAAAATATTAATATAATAATAAAATATATTATGATATTAATAAAGTAATTTTTTATATTAAAAATAAATAATTAAATATATAGTAATTTTATATTAAAGTATAATATTGTTATATTAATAAAATATTAACTCTAAATAAAATAATAAAAAATGGAATAAATATTAATAAATAATAAAGTATTAAATAAAATATTAAAAATAATAAAAGATTAAAGATTAAAAATATAAAATAATTAAATAATTAAATAAGAAATTGAACACTATTTAAATATTAAATATTTAATAATATTAAATTATATATTGATTATCAAGTAACTGTTTTGAACTATAGTGTACTACAAGTGAGAGTTACATGACCACAAAATTAACTGTGGCAACTGCAAGTGGGAAAATATGAGTGTAAAAGTGAGATTTACATGACCACAAATTTAACTGTAGCAACTGCAAGTGGGAAAAGAAGAGTTGCATTTTGCAACTTGTTTTTCAGCGAAACAAACAACGGAAAATGGAAAAGAAGTTTTACGACTTGCGTTTTGCGGCATTTTGCAGCGAAACAAACACGCCCATACGCTAAATTTAAATAACCTAAACAAGCTCTATAATCACTATGATAAAGCAATATCACTGTAATAATGCATATAGATATCCACACATAATAATAAATGAATAAAGGAATAGATCAAACATGACTCAAATGCATAGAATCATGGAAACAATAAGAATAAAAAAAACTAGAGAATACCAAGAAAGGACAATCAAGTAAGAGAACTCTACTCCTCGTAAAGCGTGTGATCCTCTCCAAATACCTCATCAACAAGATAGCATATATAAACCTGAATGTGCAAATGTAAGAAGTCAAAACTCTAAATGAGTATGTAAAAATAAAGGGAAATGTGCATGTGCATATAGCATGTGAGCATACTATGAAAATATATACTAGAATAAAACTGAAATAACATATAAAATATAAATGGACAGTAATAAGGACAGCCAGTAACAGAATCAGATGTATAATCAGGTCATGCGTACCATCAGGTGTCCAACATAGCATAAATGTATCAGATGAACACAATCAGTCACAGTGCATTAAATCAATAACAGTACAATATACACAGTTTATGATTATTAACTATGTTAGCGAACACCGATTGCCACATGTCATAGACGCGTCCCATACTACGCCTACTACACATGTCAATCAGGGTCCTAAATTATTGAAACTAATAGATGAGATATTATCTATGCCTTAGGTGGGTCACGTACATACCCAGGACCATGACTCAGACGCCGGGTGCTGAACTAGGCCGTATCGCCAGGTACTACAGTAAAAATATAACAATAACAGTATGGGATACCAGTGATCCCCGGGAACCCTGCAGTGGACCCTATTTCGCTGCACAACTTGTATCCTAGGTTCACGAAAAATACAGATGTTGTCTCCTCCATCAATTTTCCTAATCCCGGTGTAAGTTGTCTATTTACATTATTATTTAAATCAATAAATATTCATGTTTTTTAGATTATTAAGATAATACAGTGACAGTAACAGTACAGTAATAGTGAACAATAATCGTATACATGATAAACAATAACAATAACAATGAACAGTAACAGTAATTGTGTAACGCCCCGAATTATTAAAATCTTGATTTAATATTCTAATACTTGATTAATGAGATTATACAAGATCATCTGAGGTAATTTAAATTTATTTTGTGTCATTTTGGGTTTTTTAGAAAATTTGGGAAAATTTGGATGAGGTAAACTGGAGATTTTATATATATGTATATACATGTATAGATTTTGTGTGTGCTAAGTGTGTGCGAAATTTTTTCTTACATGGATACATGTATATATAATTGTACACATAATTGTGTATGTAAATTCATGTAATAAACAGGTGAATGAGTAAATTGTGTAAATATAAAAAAATACAATCAAATTCTAATGAAATACCATAATATTTTATTATGTGTGGTTAGTGGAAGTGGTAGGTGTGCATGAGAAGGGGTGATGAAGGGCTAGAATGTTCTAGTAAAATTTGTGTATAGGTGGCATGTGGAGAGAGGGAGAGATATTATTAAAGTGAGACAATAAGTAATTATGGAAGGGGTTTTATGCAAAGGGGAAGAAATAATTCCCTCATCTCTCTTCAACCTGCCTCTTCAACAGGATGAACCCATCAAAGAAAACCCAAACACTCCTGAAGGTTCACCTAGAGGGGGTGAATAGGTGAAGGCTAATCTAATGGTCACTTAATGCCAAATGATGCGGAAGCTAAAAACAATTATGACCTAAATAAAACTCTTACACTAAACACCACGTATAACACAAGAGTGTTGCCGAATTCCCCGTGAAGGGCTCTGGACAAACTCCTCTAGATTCCCCTTGAATGGGTTGAGGTGCCGCGTTGGCTCTCTTGGTTAAATACAAGTGTTAGCAAACAACCCAAGCATGTATATCAATGAGCACAAATGAATATATCAAGCATATAAAGATAGACAATAAAAGTATGCAAGATATAAAAGAGACAAAGAGAGAGAGAGAGAGAGAGAGAGAGAGAGTGAGCAATCGCAAACACAAGGGATTTGTTTCGAGGTTCGAGCACCCTTGCTCTACATCCCCGCCTTCGACACACGAAGGATTTCCACTATGATCGATCCCAATGGATCACCCGGTGCCGCAACACCTACAACTCTCGGACTCCCTAGTCCGTACACACTGCAAGCCCACCGGCTCGCCGAGGCCGCACTTCAAATAAGAGTTCGCACCCGAACCCGAAACAACCGAGTCCACACTAGGACCCGAAACAATGCGAACACAACCGTCCGCCTTCTCAAAGAACAAAGTAGAACTTTGGCGATCACAACTCTTGATCACCTAAAATCCTCTCACTACAACACTCCTATAAGATGAATAGCAATGGATGGCTCAAGTGTTTGTGTGAGAAAACTAAGAAAGAGATGGTGGAGGAAAACTCAAAGAATTCACTTTAAAACACTCTTGATAAACTCTCCTTTTAATTGGAAGTATTGGCTCTAAATTTTATGGAGAAAAACTCTTTTAAACAGATAAGAAAAACTGGCCCAAAGCTCTCCTAAAATCTTGTTGAAAAATAATGACCAAACCCCCAATTTATAGGCTAGGAAAAACTAGCCGTTGGGGTCTGTCAGACCTGTCGGTCGACCCGCCGGTCGATCGCCAACGGTTAAAAATCTGACCGTTGGAGCCTGCCGGTCGACCCAAAAGAACAGAGAGCACTGCTCTCAGTTCCGGTCGACCCGCCGGTCGACCCGCCCACTGAACTGCCAGACGTGCACGGCTCTGTGCACGTCGGTCTACCGCCCGGTCTACCGCCCGGTCTACCGATCTGGCCTGTCAGCCAGTTTGGGTCAGCACTTGGGAGAAAAATTGTTAGAGATAATCTTGTTTTTTCTAAAACTTTGTTTTTCCAAAACTTTACCAAATACAAAAACAAGATACTTTGAACTTATTAAAGCATAGAGTGTATGGATATGATCCACTACACAATCATGATGAAATATCTATGTTTTTGACAATAAGCATAAACTTGGTTTTGGTTGAAAGATGTAAACATGAATACCAATAACCAAATAGTATTTTATCACAAAGAAAAATCTTTTCTAAACTAAAAAATCTTTTATGAAAACAATTCTAAGAGTGTGAGTGTATATGTACTTGAGCAATCCACCAACTACTTTATCCTTTACATTTTATCTAAAAACAAAAATCTTATACCTAGACACAAGTCTTGATCTTGAAGTCTTCCCTTGAAGTCTTCTCATCATCTTGACTTGGTCCAAACACGATCTAACGAGCTCGACTCCTCTTGAGTACTTGATGTGATCTTGATGCATAGGCTCGTGAATCAACCGGTGCTAGCTCCAAAATATGTCTTTAAATCCTTGTTGAAGCTCCACACACTACTAAGATCTTGATCATAAATCTGTCACTAATTAAACACAAGATCATTAGTAAACATAATTACATGAGTTGATCATCATCAAAAGTAGAGTGATGGGCCTTTGGGCCAACAATTTCATCTCCAAAAATTTCTCTCTCAATTCTTTCAATCTCTCCCTCAATCTCCCAATCCCTCTCTCTTTCTCTCTCTCTCTCTCTCGCAGATCGAGCAGCTAGAAGGGGCGGCCGACCGGCGGAGCAAGGGGAGGTGAGGGAGTTCCCAAAAGTTTTTTTTCTTTCTTTCCTTGCAAATTATTGATGGTATGTCCTTAGATCTCTTAGTATATTGATTGATTTCAGATGAAAATTGTATAAATTTATTGTGGTTATGATATTAGATTATGAGAAAGAGGAAAGGGGAAGTGAGAGAGCCCCTTTGTCTATTTTGATTTTTTTTATATTTCCTTGACAAAAAAAAAACTTCCTGATCTAAATTATTTTACTCTAAATAGAGTCAATAAATAAGAGAAGTATTAGTTATGATTCAATTTGGTTAAGGGATTAAAGAAATTTGAGAATAATCAAAATTTGAGGACACTAGAAATGATGTGCAAATCTATCCAGTTTTTGTAATCTATAAATTCAGAGGTAGTTTGCCTAGGTATTATGAGTAATAGGCATCATATTATATGTCGTTGGAAAGATAATCAAGTCAACTCTCTAACGGTTCTTACCGTATCCCTATTGAAGGTCTGTGTTGAAAGTTATCGACAAAACACGGCTAGTTGGTCAAGACTACTGTGTTACAGAATTTTACCTGACCAAGGAGTTTTCGATTAATTAGAATATTTTCTCGAGTTAAATCTGTCATATAATATATTATTCGAAAGATAATTAAGTCTAGTTTCTAACAAAATTTTTCATATTTTATTTAAATGTCTGAAATAAAATTATAATAAAAACATCAGTGATTGATTGAAAGATAGATCAGTAGAAATATTATTTTAAAAGACATTTATATCTTTTTTTTACAAGTTCTCGTAAAGAAACCTCCTTGTGACTTGTGATTATGTAGGATTCAATGATTAATTTTAAATTTCAAATTTTATTCCTTGATTGAGAAATTAGAAGTATATTCAAGAACATGTGTGCTTCTTTAAATAATTTACATGATTCTTTCTTTTGTGCTGCTCACTAAATTCATACTCTCTAGTTTAGTTCTCAATCGAGTTCATTCCTATTCTAAATTAGTTTTCTACTACGTTATTGAAAGTGCTCCCCTCCCCTCATATCAGTCTTTGATTCTTTCCACTTAAATGTTAAATTGAAGTAGGTGTTTAATTTATGTTGATTTCTTTCATTTCAAAATATTGATTGAAAAGATAGAATTTTTTGATGTAAAGAAGTTCTCTTATTATAGTTACTTTCTATTAAATTACATGATACTCAGATGACTAAGCACCAACTGATACTTGTAAGAAGGAAAGAAAATAGACAAAGCAAATAAGTTATACATGACAGTAGACTTTCATTCATTCCGCTATTTGACAAATAAGAGCACAAAACTCTTACTTGCCTTGTTGATCTATAAATTAACCACATGAGTCCGTTATGACCCACTAGTGATGTTCTTTATACTTAATTAGGATATATAATGATGTACCAATGAAAAACTCATTCCCTCTTTATAGGAAATAGGAAAAAGCTTTGTCGGTTACTTAGCCTTGAAATCAATTTTCCCACATCATAATCATTAAAGGTCATCTATTATCCTTATCGTCTTGAACTTCATGAATCTTTCTATATAGTTGATTAGTCTCTAATATTGCGTAATTTTCATAACATCTGCATATTTTTTTTGTATAAAATTCTGCTAATAAATCTTTGCTTGTTTGATCCTAGGTCCATGGTGTGCAATAAAGAAGAAGACCCTAAATAATAATTTAATGGATGATTAAAGGCCTACAGAGTAGCCATTGACTTTAGAGAGGTGATTCTGTCAGACCAGAGCATCAAATCAGAAATCTAGAGATCCTATCAGTAGGGGACCGAAGCGACGCAGTGCACTAGGAGGCCAGGCATGCGCCGCCCTGCTAGGGCCTCGAAAATGCGGACCTGGCCGCGTTTCTGGGCCGTACGGGCGCGGCCGCGCCCGTGCTTTGGGCCAGGGGTTGTCCCCCTGGCCCCCTTTCTCCTGGTGCCTATAAATATCCCCCTTGGGTTCAACAAAGGAGATATCAAGAGTTTGAAGAGTAGTTGTTATTTTGTTTCTTGGAATTGTAGTTGTTTGTTTGTTTCTTCTTCTAGTTTTAGTTTAGCCATTTGAATGAAAGAGAGTGTGTGTAAAAGTTGTATTTGGAGGTGACAAGCTTACACAAGTAATAACTTTTCTTTCTTCTTTCCATTTACTTGGTGTTTCATTGGTTTCTACCTCTTTGTTTTAGTGTGTTACTCTTTCGCTTTACTTCTTCTCTTTTGTTGTTTCTTTTACTACCTTGTCTAACTAACTCTTTTATTACATGGCTAACTAACTACTAACCCACTAATCTCTAATAACTTGATTGATAACTCAAATGAGTCAATAATGTCAAACAAGCCTTGTGCAAACAAGAGTTATGACATCTTAAGATGAGGGTTCTAACTCTAACTTACCTACAAGTATTAGCTCTCTTTTATTTCATGCTTAACGGGTTTTTGATAATCTTTAAACTTTGCTTGTCTTTGTAAGTAAAAATTTTCCATTTAATTTTGTCGATAACATTGGTGCACTTGTTTTTTCCCTTATTCTCGCCTTCTATTGGATCTTGATAAGGGAATGTTCATGTTTTGCCGTGTGAAGCTAAGTTAAAGGAAGGGCTTTCATTCGGTCCCAACGTGAATAGTTCCTATGCATAAAGTTTATGCTTACCTATGATCCATCGTGAGGCTACATCTTCAAGAAGTTAGGGATTAGTAGGAATACTAAGTAGAAAGTTAGCCATACTTTTTACCATCTAGAAAAATCACTTTGATAAACCACCAAACCATTCTAAACAATTCTTGAAACCAACTTGTTTTCATTTTCAAATTCTTTATTTGAAATAAAGAACTTTATCTTTTCTTGAACAAAGAAGTCGCATCAAGCTTTCATCGCTCTCCCTCCTTATGGATACGACCCGTATAGCCACTTTGCTAGTACAAAAGAATCCCAAAAGTAGTAACATCGACCCACATTCCTTTACTTATCTTTGTGCATGCTTTTTGCAGATCAAGTTTTGGCACCGTTGTCAGGGAGGGAACGACTTTATTGTTCAATACTAAAGATTTTCTTTATTTCTGTGTATAAGAGAAGTACCAAGGAGCTAACTACTACGAGAAGTAAGATTGGTGGCCGGAGACCATTTCACGAGGAATTCATTTGCCCTCGGGGAATTCGTGTAAAAATGAATTTCTTCGATTGAAGTACTAACGGAAGATCTTTTGCAAGGTTGCCGAAAATCGCTCAAATTGCTTTCTCAAATTTTTAGTTCATTTGAATGCTTCACCCTATACACTTGTAATAAACTCAACAGAAATCCATTTGTTGCTAAATTGAAAATCGAATTAGACTCTTGCTTTTAGGGCACGTGTCTTTTTAATTCATTTCAATTTCTGTTGAAGAGTACTGGAGAAAAGGTACGTGTGTATTCATATAGAATAGGACCAACATTTTGGAGTGATTTATCGCTTTGAGTGTTATCTTATTGTAAATAAACTGTACACTTGCACAATTGACATTAAGGGCAAAATCCCAAATAAACAAGATAAGGTGGGGATTTCATCACCCTTCCTTAGCTCAAAAACCATCTCCAGTGCACTGACACAACCCAAGCCTTAACTAAAAATTGATAGACGTTAGCTCTAGGAACATCTCAGACTCATTAAGAGATTAACTGAGGGTGAAAATTGTAAGAACTATACTCCTGTAAAATCAGTGTCTAAGGAAAGTGGATTGAGAGGTAAAGCCTCGAAAGCTCCGTGGTTTGGCGTAATTAAGGCCCGTGGCTCACGCCCGGATACCTCCCACCGAGTTTTGCCTTTTCTTCGCCGATTAGCATGTAGTCGAGTTCCTGCAACACCTCCCTCAGAGAATCGACCAGTTAGGAGTCGTCTAGGTCCAGGTACCTTAGACTAAGGCTTGGAGGTTGATTTTCTTTCTTTTGTTTGTTTTTTTATTCTTTTTGATTGTTTGTTGTCTATACGTTGTTTATGGTGTGCTGCATGCAAGAGTGGGTGAGAGATCCTGTAACTTCTAGATTAACTAGAAACACTTCTCTACCCTTACATCTAGAACTGGTGATGGCGTCGCTTCAGGACAGGTTTTACCCAATCAGAACCTCATTACCATCTTGTATAAAACTGCCAAAGGTGAACAGTAATAACTTCAAGTTAAAGCCCCAATTCATCAACACTCTTCCCAAATTTCATGATTTAGAATCAGAAGATGCATACTTCTTTGTTAGGAAATTTGAAGAAGTATGCCTCATGATGCGCATTCCCCAACTAGGAGAAGATGCCGTTAGGTTATGTTTCATCCCCTTTTCCCTAAAGGACATAGCTAAAAATTGTTGTACAGTTTGGCGGTAAATTCAGTTACAACGTGGGACGAGTTCGTCAAGGCCTTCTTGAAGAAATTTTACCCAATCCAGAAAACTGCCTTCATTAGAAAGAATATCATGCAGTTCAGGTAGAACAGAGTGAACCATTTTGGAGATACTTTGAGCGATTTAAAGATCTCCTAGCTCAGTGCCATCATCATGGTGTAGAGAAATGGCGTCAGTGCTAGATTCTCTACGATGGTTTTGATTATCAAACGAAAACTGTAACGCCCCGATCCCGGCGGGTACGGAGACGTTACTGCAACGTATATACGCAGGTCAGAAATACCCTCACGTATATACGCTAAGCATCAGTACAGGCAAGAATCAGAGTACGGAAGCAAATGGTGCATTATACATTCCAACACATGAGTACAATTACAAAGTTATCACAAGAGGTGACAAATATTACAATAATATTACATCACCAACATGGCGCAAATGCGAGGATACAAAGGATGTACAAGTATGAACAGTACAAAAGGCACTCACGAGTTTACAAAAGGAAAATTCGAGAGGCACACAGGAGGCCTGGAAGGATAGAGCTTCAGATGGTCTGCTGGAGATCCACGCTACCGCTGCGCCATTATGACCAACAACTGGGGGAATCCACACGCTCCAAGCTCCATGACCTGGACATGAGAATCAAGGGGAGTTAGATAGAACTCCCCAGGCGAGTGGTGAGGCAAAAGCCAGATGGCGTGCAAGGATAAGCACAAGTGTATCGATAAAACCGAATCATAATCATGCATTGAAAACCGTGTCGTGAGTATAAGCATGTATAGGCAGGTAGATATATAACAAGTGATATCAAGCAGGAAGTACTCATGGTATGGTAAGATAGAAACATGAGACTGATGGAATGGGACACAAGGAATAAAGCAGGGTATGAGCAGCGAATATGATAATAATCATAAACCAGAAATCCGATGTAAAATCCGATGAAAGCATTTGTGGCAAATCACACAACGGTCATAACAGGAGTACATAATAGGCATAACATGAATCATAACAAGCATAACGGGAGTTCATAATAGGCATAACAGGATACATAGTTGGCATCTTTTATTATTATTACTCGTCTGACCCATATATCTAGGTATGTGTCCTGGTGTACATCCCAACACACATACATCCATATATAAGCAAGCCGAGGTTCGTTACTGGAGCTGATGAAGAACTGATAGCTCATACTTATAGTAGTTCCCGTCCGCCCGGGACACAGCCATTCGGGGGCCTGAAATCCCCCTAACACGCATCTTTTGGGGGCCTGAAATCCCCCTAACACGAATCGTCAGTTTTGGTATTCCACTACTATAAGCAAGGCACCATACCGGCATTCATCACTTCCTCCCATTCCCCGTGCAAGTTATCCTTTGTAAAGAGTAGGAACATAACTGATTATAACAAGAGATCAGGTACAGGCAGGAGATGGCCCTACAGATTCAAGAGGTGGCCCCCACAGATTCAAGAGGTGGCCCCCACCACGTGTGTGGTGTGGCACTTTGTTCCATGTGGCACTTTGCTCTGAGGGGAATGGATTCTAGAGGTGGCCCCCACAGATTCAAGAGGTGCCCCCACCACTTGTGTGGTGTGGCACTTTGCTCCGTGTGGCACTTAGTTCCATTCAGGATCCGCCGGGAACTGGTGGTATAACATGGGTCAGTGTCAAGTAGTAGCATGACGGGTATCAGATGTTAACACATCATTTGCCAGGTGATACAAACAGGTGTTAATTAGTAGCATGTAAATGACAAGCATGAAGCAATGGTATGGCAAGTATTAACATATCGGAAATACATGGCATGATGATAGAGTAGTAGCTGAGCACAACCAAGCGGAGCTGAGCAAGCTGGAGTGTACAGACAGCAAACAGTATTTAACACTGGAGCGTCTGGCAAGGTTACCGGGACAACTCGGCTTAAAGTGCGAGTAAGAAATCCGACAACATCCCGCCTAGACGAATCTAGTGGTAAAGTGCTGAGCGCTGATCATGATAACCAGGCGGAGCTGAGAGACCTGACGGTCCCAATCACTTCCCTTTCGAGATAGTGAGAGACCGGAGGCTGAAGGACGGAGAGACCTGACGGTCCCAATCACTTCCCTTTCGAGATAGTGAGAGACCGGAGGCTGAAGGACGGAGAGACCAAGAACGCTCAGGGTTTAAGCGCACTCTCGGTGGCTACCAGCCATCCCAGGAGTGGGCAGAAACCCAGAGTTCAACGACCACGAAGGGTCGGCCACGCATAGTATAAAGCAGTAAAATACATATAACATGGAATAAAATACATGTCGACCCGACAAGGCGGGGAAACCCAAATGGAGGCGAGAGCGAGGATACTCGCCTAAATCTCCGGAAGAACCGAAAACTCTGAAATCCATGAAACTCGCGTACGCGCCATAAATATAATAAGTGAAGAGGAGAGAGAAAGAGTTAGAGAGAGAAAGAGAGAGGAAAACTAGAGAGAGAAGTATATGGAAGGAGAGAGTGCACAGGAGACGCGGGTTTTGAGAGTGATACGCGGGAGTCGCAGACGCGGGAGTCGCGTCGCAAAGGTGCCACAAACGCGGGGTTCGAGACCCGCGTTCAAGTCAGGACACGAGAAGAACGCGGACGCGGTCATGGGTTCCGCATCGCGTTAGCATGAGAAGAACACAGACGCGGGCATTAGCTCCGCGTCGTGCAGACATGAAAGGGACACAGACGCGGGCATGGACTCCGCGTTGCGTCGGTACAAGAACGCGAAGGCCGCGTTTAAACAGATGCCAAGAACGCGAAAATCCGCGTTAAGGCGTTGCCTGGACGCGGGGGTGAGATCCGCGTCAGCAATATACAGAGAGGAGGAGGGAGAGAGAAAGGGAAAGGTGCTTGCTTTGGTGGTGGTGTTATTTGGTGGAGGAGTTGGATTTTGATGGAGTAATGAAAAAGAAGGTGAAGGAGGTGAGGTTTGGAGGTTGAAGTAGTGGAGATGGAGGTGGTGTTGTGATGGTGAAAGTGATGGTGGAAGTGAAGATGGTGGTGGAAAATAGTAGAGGTGATGGTGATGTTAGTTGTTGTCGTTGTAATCGTCACCGTAATGATTACCGGAATAATCACGAACGATTACCGGAATAATCATCGGAGATATTACCGACGAAGAAGAGCTCGGCCCCAATCCAAAGGAGGTGGCTGGCTCTTGATGTGGTGATGGGGTGGTGGTTTTGTGGAGGGTTTTGATGGTGGTGGTATTTTTGGAGAAGGTAAAGGAGAAGGTGAAGGCTTTGGTGGAGTTGTTGAAGTTGTGGTGCTTTAAATGGAGATGGAGGAGGAAGAAGATGAAGGTAGGAAGTTGGAGAAGTTGTAGTTGTTGTTGTTGTGGTGGAGATGAAGGAGGTGTTGGTGGTGGTTAAGGTGTTGGTGAAGAGAAAAATGAAGTGGAAAGATGAAGGAAAGGTTTATATAGGAATTGGATTTGTGAAGGTAATGTAAAAAGTGTTTAGAGAGGGGGTTTTTTGTAAAATGGAGGGGTTAGGTGGCTCTTTGGCTGGCCATGGTGATGGGAGAGGAGTTGGATATTTTGGAGAAGAAATTTTTGAAGGAAAGGAGATATTTTTGGAGGAAAAATGTAGAAGATAATGGAAGAATGGAGAAGTTTGGAGAAATTGGTGGAAGGAAAAGGAAGAAAGAAAAAGGAAAAAGGAAAAGAAAATGAAAAGAGGAAGATATTTTCTTGAAATAAAAGTGAAAATAATTAGAGTAGCGGATTCCCGGGATTCGGTTGCGGAGGCGGAAAACTTTCGGAAAAATACCGAAATCGTCCGAAAATCAAGTATCTCGGAACGACCCGCAAAATTCTCAAAAATCAAGAATATTATTCTAAGAATTACGGTGAAATTTTTTTTAAGAAATTCTTTATAATTTTTAAATTAAAAATCTTGGAATCGGCCGCCAATATCGGTCGACACCAAATCTGGCAGAAATCTGATAAATTCTGAAA
Source organism: Agave tequilana (assembly GCA_038442645.1). Lineage (NCBI taxonomy): Eukaryota > Viridiplantae > Streptophyta > Magnoliopsida > Asparagales > Asparagaceae > Agave > Agave tequilana. Next base: position 42,950 of record JAVJIF010011799.1, on the reverse strand, counting down.
ATTCTCAAAAAATGAATTAAGATAGTAAATATTATTCTAAGCAAATATGAGAAAGCGGTGTCTCAAAATTTGACTCCATTTGTAAATTAAAAATTCAGGAATCGGTCAGCGGCACTGGTCGACACCGGTTTTGAAGATTTTCATTTTAATTCAGGAAAATTTCAGAAAATCACAGAAAATCTAAAATATTAGAAAATGATGTTTAAAACTGAAATCGGTCAAATCAGAATACCAGAAAGACCAAATTGAGTAAGACACTAGGATCGGTTCCTGGTTCAGAGAAGAGCAGACTCTGAGTCCACGAATCCGGATCCAAGACAAAACAATCATATAAATAATTCATAATACAAAATAAATACAGGAAGTAAATTGAAAAATATGATCAGAAAATACGAATACGCAACTAGGTACGTATTCTGGGAGCGGGGTGTTACAAAAACCCTATTAGAAACCATGTGTCAGGGAGGGTTCTTGCAAAAGAATGAAAATCAGGGTTGGGATTTATTTGAGGATTTAGCTAAGAAAATCCTGCAATGGGAGCCAACCTCAGAAAAATTAAGGAATTTACAGTCTATAGCTTCGAAAGGAGGGCTCCTATCCTTAGAAGCATCCATAGCTGTAGAAGCTAATATTGCTATCCTGATGAGAAGAATAGAGGCTCTGAACAAAAGAGCCAGCCAATGTCAACCAAATCAACCCACCACCAATTCACAATCTGGGTTGTTTATACTGTCAGGCACCGAACCATGTCTTTGAAGAGTGTGTTGTTTTCCAGACTCACCAAGTGCCACCGGAACACATGAATGCGGCCTTCTCACGGCCGCCATACAATCCGTACTCACAGACGTACAACCCCTGTTGGAGAAATCACCCAAATTTCTCTTAAGCCCAGAACAATTCTCCCAGGCCAAACATTCCCAATAATTTTCACCATCCTACTCATCCACAAATTTCCCCAGTCAAGCTCCATCTTCCTCCTTCCAAAGTTCACCAATTGAGAAGAAATTCAGTAAATTGGAGGAGAGCATGGAGGCTTTTATGAAGTCCGAAACTGCCTTCATACAAAATCAGGGACAAACACTGAGCAACCATTCACAGGCCATATCGAGATTGAAAATGCAGATGAGCCAATTAGCTTGCTCTCTAAGTGAAAGACCAAAGGGTACTTTACCTAGTCAGCCGCTAGTTAACCCTAAGAACTCCAATCAAGCGTATGAAATTCAGGATCCTTTGATCAACCAGTGCAATGCTATTCACACACTTCAATCTGGAAAGAAGGTGGACAATCAGGTCTACCAGTAAAAAAATCTCACTCACATTTATCCTGCTCCTGCTTTCACATCAGCCAGCTACCACCAATCTGCTCCACAAACATCTGACGAGGACAAAGCTACTGAACAAGTTCATAAGCCTGTAGCACCCTTTCCCAATAGGCTTAGGAACAATAATGAGAACATGCACATGGAGAAGATACTTGAGATATTTAACCAGGTCAAACTGAATGTGCCTCTTCTTAACGCTATCCAACAAGTCCCAACCTATGCCAAATTTCTTAAGGATATGTATACGAAGAAGAAAAAGACGAATGTACCCAAGAAAGTGATCTTGGCAACCGATATAAGCGAAATTCTGTTTGGTCCCATTCCGGTGAAGTACAAAGATCCCGGATGTCCCACAATTTCCTGCACCATAGGACAAATAGAAATTAGCAGAGCACTCCTTGACCTAGGAGCAAGTATCAACTTGCTACCTCTCTCAGTTTACCAGCAATTTGGGTTGGGCGAGCTGAGTCCAACTCGAGTCACCATTCAGTTAGCTGACCGATCTGTGAAAATCCCGAAGGGGGAAATCACAGATGTCCTTATCCGGGTCGGAGATTTTATCTACCCTGTTGACTTCATTATGCTTGAGACCCAACCTGTGTCAAATCCACAGTCTCAAACTCTGGTCATCCTAGGACGCCCATTCCTTGCTACAGCCAATGTCATAATCAATTATAGAAACGGGTCCATGCGATTGACCCTTGGAGACATGACGAAGGAAGCCAATGTCTTCAATCTTGGAAGACAACCCAGGGATATCAATGATCAGACTTTTGAGGTTAATTCTAATAAAAATTTGACCAGTGAGCATGAAGAGAGCTTAGAAATAGAAATAGAGAGTGAGTTTGATCTAGACTCGGAGGATTTTAATCTTGACCAGATCATAGATTCGGTAGTGGACTGGGCGTCAAGCCCAAGTGTACCTCACACAGGATTGAAAGTCTGGATATTACCTCCAATGAAGCAACACCTTCCCTAGAGCTAAAAGCCTTACCTTAACACCTCAAGTACGCCTACCTGGGCGGAAGAGAAACCCTACCAGTCATCATTGCATCCCACCTGATTGAGCAACAAGAGGACAACTTAATGACTATTCTGAAGAGACATAGGGAAGCCATTGGATGGACAATGAAGGATATCAAGGGGATAAGTCCAACAATAGTTCAACATAGAATCCATTTAACCGATGAAGTGACTCCCAGGAGGGACCCATAACGCATGCTTAACCCGCTCATGCAAGAGGCAGTAAAAGCGAAAATTTTGAAACATTAGATAATGGGATCATTTATCCCATTTCTGATAGCCAATAGGTTAACCCTATTCATGCGGTCCTGAAGAAAGCTGGCTTTACGGTAGTTGAAAATGAGCAAAAAGAGTTGGTATAAATAAGACTGCCTACCAAGGTTCGTGTTTGTATCGACTATAGAAAGTTGAATGCAGCCACACGTAAAGACTACATCCCACTACCCTTCATCGACCAAATGCTTGAACGCTTGGCTGGACATGAATACTATTGCTTCCTGGATGGGTACTCGGGTTACAATCAAATCCCCATTACTGTAGAAGACCAGGAAAAGACTACGCTCACCTGCCCGTTTGGAACCTTCGCTTACCGACCCATGCCCTTGGATTGTGCAACGCTCCCGTGACATTCCAACGGTGCACGCTCAGTTTGTTCTCTGACATGGTGGAACATTTTCTTGAGATTTTCATGGATGACTTCTCCATCTACGGAGATTCATTTGAACAAAGTCTTCATCATCTTGAGTTGGTTCTGCAAAGATGTAAGGAAAAGAACCTAACACTAAACAGGGAGAAATGCCATTTTATGGTGAGACAGGGAATTGTCTTAGGCCATGAGATTTCTAGGAGAGGAATTGAAGTGGACAAGGCAAAAGTAGAAGTGATTGCTAGCTTCCACCACCCAAAAGCATCAAGGACATCATATTCTTTCTAGGGCATGCTGGGTTCTACCGACGGTTAATTAAGAATTTTAGTAAAATCGATAGACCCTTAACTAACCTGCTCGCAAAGGAGTGCCCTTTGATTTTAACGATGAATGTTTCAAGTCATGGGAGAAGCTTAAGATAGACCTTATATCTGCGCCTATTATTTCTGCTCCTGATTGGGCACAACCGTTTGAAATCATGTGCGATGCCTCCGATTTTACTATCGGTGCTGTTCTCGGACAGCGCATCGACAATAGGCAGCACGTGATTTACTACTCGAGTAGGACCTTGAATTACGCCTAACAGAATTATACAACAATTGAGAAGAAATTCATGGTCGTTGTCTTTGTGTTAGAAAAGTTTCGGCCCTACTTGTTATGATCGAAGATGGTGATTTTCACAGATCACTCGGCTCTGAAATACCTCATGACCAAGAAAGAAGAAAAAGCCCGATTAATTTGATGGATCCTTCTGCTTCAAGAATTTGACCTGAAAATTTGGGATAAGCGAGGTATAGAAAATGTGATCGCTGATCATCTATCACGAATTCTGAACGCACCTCTCAACAAGCTCCAATCAATGAGGATTTCCCAGACGAGCACATCATGGCCATTTTCTAGGAACCTTGGTATGCGGACATGGTCAGCTAGTCACTGGATAATTACCCGCTGACTAGACAAAGCAAGACTAGTGTCGTTTCTTTGCCCAAGTATGGTACTTCTTCTGGGAACAGCCATATCTTTTTAAATATTGTCCCGACCAGATTATTCGCCGATGCATACCAGAGGAAGAACAGAGGAGTATGCTTAGTTTTTGTCATGAACTGGCATGCGGCGGACATTTTAGTCCCCGTAAAACTGTAGAGAAAATTTACAAAGTGGGTTTTACTGGCACACTTTGTTCAAAGACTCATTCCACTATTGCAAGTCATCTACAAATTGTCAGAAAATTGGCAAAATTTCGAGAAGAGACATGATGCCCCTAAACCCGATTCTTGAAGTCGAAATTTTTGATGTTTAGGGTATCGATTTCATGGGACCATTCTCAAATTCCTTCGACAACCAATTCATTTTCGTTGCTGTAGATTACGTCTCTAAATGGGTAGAAACTGTGCCAACTAAGACAATTGACAAAAAAGTGGTTGTCAAATTTCTCAAAAAAAACCATCTTCTCCCAATTTGACACCCCCAGAGCGATAATTAGTAATAATGGATCGCATTTCTGCAATAGAGTTTTTGAAGCTCTGATGCAGAAATATTCCATCAATCACAAGTTATCCACTCCGTATCATCCCCAGACAAATGGGCAGGTCGAAGTCACCAATCGACAGAGCAAGCTCAATTTGGAAAAGACTGTCGGACAAAACTGAAAGGATTGGTCGGTCAAACTCAACGATGCATTGTGGGCTTACCGCACTGCTTTTAAGACAGTCCTGGGGATGTCTCCTTACAGAAACATATTCAAAAAAGCCTGTCATCTGCCAATCGAGTAGAACACCGTGCCCTATGGGCCATTAAGCAACTCAATTTTGATCTGACTAGGGTCGGTTAGCTAAGGAGACTGCAGATCTCAGAATTAGAGGAGACACAGAATGAAGCCTATGAGAACGCTCGGATCACCAAAAGCAGGACTAAACTTTTTCATGACGAGATCATAAACCAGAAAAAACTTTGCCCTGGGAGACAAGGTTCTGCTATACAACTCGAGGCTTCACATTTTCGCAAGGAAGCTGAAGACTTATTGGTCTGGACTATTCATTGTGCGCACCATCTTCCCACACGGTGCTGTGATTATTGCCGATCCTAAGAACAATACGGAATTCAAAGTGAACGTGTAAAAACTGAAGCCATTCTTGACCACTGAGCCTGTGTCACAGGCTGAAAGTGTGCTGACTCTTTTTGCCCCGTCATACACCTAACCACAGCCATCCACACCACCCAAAAAAAGCATAATTAGGGGTTCTTTTTATTGTTCACCCCTTATATACTTGTTAATACCATTTTGCGTTTCTTTTTCTCCCCCCTCTTTTTACTCTCTTAGTTTATTCGCACTTGGCCGGCCCGAGTCAACGGAGACGGTGACATCATTTCTTCCCCCTTTTTATTGCATTTGTATTTACATGACATTCATTGATGACAATACATTAGATAGGTACGGGGGGTGTGCTAAAGCTTTTGAAGTTCATCTAGAGGGGAGGTGAATAGGTGACTAGCTAATCTAATGATGAATTAATGTGGAATTAAAACTATTTAATGCAAATAAAAACTATTAGGCTTAAGCACACAAGGTATAACCAAAGAGTGTAGCCGAATTTTTGGTAAAGGGCTACGGACTATCTCCTCAAGATTCCTCTAGATAAGAGTTGAGGTGCCACTATGGCTCTCTTGGTTGAATACAAATGTGAGCAAACAATCCCAAACATATAACAATTAGGCACAAGATATATCAAGCATATGAAGAGATAAGCAATGTAAGTATGCAAGATATAACCACAAGTGAGAGATAGAGAGCAATCACAAACACGGGTCGAGGTTTGAGCACCTTTGCTCTACGTCCCCGCCTTCAACACTATGAAGGATTTTCACTAAAAACGATCCTACTGGATTACTCGGTGCCGCAACACCTACAACGAGTTCACACTAGAACTCCTTAGACTCTCTAGTCCCTCTCTTGTTCCCGCAAGAACAACACACGCAAGCACACTACCTTACCGAGGCTATACCTCTACACCGAGCTCCCACAAGAACTCGAAGCAACACGAACCCGCAAGTTCGCCTCCTCAAATACAAGATGAACACTTTGGTGATCTCAACACTTTGATCACCTAAAAACACTCTCACAACAACTCTCCTATATGATTGATATAGCAATGGAAAGCTCAAGTATGTGTGAGAAAACTAGGATGGATTTTGTGGTAAAAAACTCAAGAAATCACTTTTGAAAACACTCTTGATAAACTCTCCTTTTGATATAGAAATATCGGCTCTTAAACAAATGGAGAAAACCTCTAATAGAGATAGGAAAAACTAGCTTTAAAACTCTCCAAAAATCTTATCTAAAATAGCCCAAAACAGTCCCAATATATAGGCCTTCAAAAACTAACCGTTGGGGCCCAACTTAGCAGGAAATCCTGAACGGTCAGATTTTTGACCGTTGGGAAAAGCGGTCGACGGGCGGTCGACCGATACTGGGCATTGACCTAACGGTCGACCGCCTGGTCGACCGGGGCCAGATCTAGAGAGCAGAGCTCTCTCGCGGTCGATCGGGTCGGTCGACCAGCCCTCCAGCCAAACTGGCTGTGCATGTCTGTGCACATTGGTCGACCGGCCCTGTCGACCGACCCCTGGTCCAGTCGACCGTCCGGTCAACCGCCAGCATGGTCTGGCTGATAATAAGGGATTAAAAACATGGACTTTTTAACTCTAATAAAATCCCATAAATTCTCAAAAATTCTGCAAAAATAAGTTCATTAATATATTTTGATATAAAAACATGTTTGATTAAAAATCAAAACATATTACAAACATTTTGAACCATTTTTGTGACATAGAAATTTTGGCTTTAAACAAAAACTGTATTTTTCAAAAACAATCTCCAAATTGAAAAACGATTTTTCCAAAACTTCTCCAAATATAAAAATAAGATATTTTAAATACTTTTGAAGCTTAGTGTGTATGGATATGATCTAATACACATATGAGATGAAAAAGTTTGATAATAAGCTGTAAAATAAGTTTTGATAAATCCAAAACGATATTTTTCTAAACTCCAAAGTCTCTTATGAAAACACAGATAAATTTTTTGTGTGTGTAAATGAACTTGAGCAATCCACCAACTAATCTATCATTTACATTTATCTAAAAACAAATCTTGACACTTACAAAACCTGACACAAGTCTTCTTGAAAATCTTCTCTTGAAAATCTTCTTCTCTTTCTTAACTTGGTCCAAACTTTGATCCAATGAGCTAGACTCTTCTTGAGTACTTGATGCAATCTAGATGCGCGAGCTCTTGAATTAACATATGCTAGCTTAAAAATATGACTTCGAATCCTTTGTTAAAGCTAAACACCTACTAAGATCTTGATCAAATATCTGAGACTAAATAAACACAAGATCATTAGTACTATAACTACATGAGTTAATCATCATCAAAACTGGAGCGATGGGTCTTTGGGCCAACAATCTCCCCCTTTTTGATGATGACAAAACTCATGGAGTTATATATGCTTGGATTAAAGTTAAGCTTCATAGAAGCTCCCCCTTAACTCATGCATAGCAATAAACAAATAGATATTCAATAAAGTGTATAAACTAAACAAACATATATGCATAAAAAAGGAGATAGACTCACCAAATTCTTCTTCCCCTTTTGCATAAACAAAACATATATACATAAACAAGGAGATAGACTCACCAAATTCTTCTCCCCTTTTTTCATAAACAAAACATATATGCATAAACAAGAAAATAAACATGCATACATAAACTCTCAAAATTCTTCTCCCCTTTTTTGTCAATTCATCAACAAAGGGGCGAAAACAAATCAAATAAAAAAGATATATATGCGATATACATTCATGAAGAAGAGAGACGTGAAGTTAGCTCCCCCTGCATACATGCATTACATGAAGAAGGGATGACAAAACCCTAACCCACATAAAGCATAATATGCAATACATAAGTAGAGATGTTAAGCTCCCCTACACATATGTACCACATAAAGAAGAGATGTCAAGCTCCTCAATATAAGATACACTCAACATGAATCTATATATAGAAGAGATGTTAAGCTCCTCTTGCATACAGACAATACATATCAAAAAATTTTAAAATCACTTTAAAGCAAAATTTGAATTTCTTAAGTCAACAAATAAATTTTGATATACCACTTGTAAATAAATAAAATTTTTAAGATACCACTTAAAATATAAAGTATATTTTGATATCAATTGAAATAATAATTGAAAACAATGCATAAGCTTATAAAGATACCAATTTACCTTTAAATTTAAGTCAAGCTTAGCATAAACATAATTTGTCTTTTAAATATGTAAATATTGTAACACAAGCACAATCGAATCATATATATGTATAAAAGTGAAAATACCAATTGAAATTGATATTATTTGAAATTGAAGCATACATATATAGGAAAACATCTATGAGTATACAAAAAAAATAGAGTTTTCATTAAGATCATGTATATCTCATAGCTACCACCCTATTCATGCACATGTTTTAAAAGATATTCAATTTGGAGCATACAAGGCATGGTCGCCCAACCAACCGTCCTTTTAGGGTAGACGTTTTGAAAAATAAGAGTTCAAAATAGTTGTAAATTAAAAACACTACCAAATGAAGAATAAATAACTAGTTTAAAGTAATTTTTGAATGACAGTTAAAGATCCTTCAAACATAAGACCAAATCATATATATATCTCATGAAACATAGCTAAGTACACAAAGATTATCACTCAAGATCGATAAAGCTCAAAAACTTCTCATAAAACAAATATATGAGTAAATAGCATCATGTGAATAGCATATTCTTGAAAGTAGTCAATGAAGCTCAAAATAAATATGAATTTATTTTATCAAAAACATGAAAATCATAAAAATTTATTTTTCATTAAATTTAAAGAAACTTCAAGGTATTTGTATGTTTTATCAAAACTAAAAATATACATACATATCTCAAACAGAAACGAGTCTATAATAGAATTTGCATGAAGGCAAGTGACTCAAAGGTATACATGTGTATTTATTAGCTTTAGATAAAATAACATATACATGAATTAAAACATGTACAAAGATAGAAAAACAAGTATAAATGAAAGAATCAAAACTAGGTTATACATGTACATGTAATGAGTACAAATGAACAATGAATTACAAACATATAAGAATCAAATGTTGCTCACTACTTGTACAAGTATAGACACAAGTTTTAATGAAAACTATATCTAAACAAGTATTCACCACATGAAGTACAAAAATCAAAACATGCTAAAAATATTTACACAAAAATATGTAAATAAAGTAGGAGTTTAGAGATAGTTACCAAACCAAATGCACTCTTCTCTAAGTCTCCAAACCATGGTGGTCCACCTACCAAACTTCCTTGATAGCGATGCATCAATGGGGCATGTCCATCTAGCTCATCATGCATCCACCACCAAGGCACCAACCTTCTCACGTCATGTGAGAGCTCACACCTACATCAAACACAAGTGGTGGGGATTTTGGTAACCATTTTCTTTTAGGTCCACGGGCTTTAGCATCATAAGGAACCCAAATATTTTTATTTACAAAATTTAAAGAATTTACTCTATCATAGTAAATTCTTGCAAGATGGCCTTTGCGGCCGCAATGTGTACATTTGTAAACTCTAGCATGCATAAGAGAATGAGTGTGATCATGATGTGCAAAGTGTGCATATATATGTCGTGGGTTATGTGCATGAACATGTGGAGCTTGTTTCTTTTGAAACAAGATTTTCAATTTAGAATGGTTAAATGCACAATTGCTCAAAGTTGAGCTCAAACAATTTATTTTATTTTTCAAGACTTGAATCTCATTTTTATTAATAGTAGCATGAAGAGCATGACAAGAATGAAAATCAACAATCTTTTCCTTTTAGAAAAATTTTCTTTTTCTTTGAAACAATTTTTCTTTTCAAGGAGTTGTTTTCTTCCAAAGCAATTTCTTTTTCTTTTTCCACCAAAGTGATTTTATTTTTAAAGGAATTATTTTCTTCACAAATATCATTTAACTTAGAAGACAAGGAAATGTTCTCCTTTTTTAAAGCTTCATTTTCTTTTAAAACACATGCAAATTTATTTTTAAAAGAGTCATTTTCTTTTAACTAAGAAATGTTTTCCTTTTCAATTTATTGTTATCAATTTTTAATGAATCATACTTTTCAAGAAGTTTTTGACAAAAAGATGCAAGCTCATCATAAGACATGTCAATATCTTCTTCTAGCTGGGATTCAGAGTTTACCTCAAGGGGGTTATCCCTTGGACCATGTAGCATATGTTGGAAGCATCACTTCCTTTATCCGAGTCGCTCCCCATATAATATTACTTTTGTTCGCCAAGGGAGACTATAGTGTTCCATAATACAAAAGCCGAATTAACATTACCAACCCTAGATAAATATTCATCATTTAGGGTACTCTTTAATGCATTGATGGCTTTTATATTAGCCTCTAGATGTTTGCCATTTAAACAATATGAATCTTAATGGTGGCAAGATAAACATGAATACCTACGGCTTTGAGGTACATGGGCATCTTAACTTTCCAAGTTTGGATGTTAAGAATGTCAAATATAGGAGGTGTCATGAAATCCATGTGTGTGTGAAAAAATATTGTAATTAGTTAAAAAATGAGGATCTTTAACTCTAGGTTGTTAGACCCAAATCAAAAGCACCAAGCTCTGATACCAATTGAAGTTCACCTAGAGGGGGGTGAATAGGTGACTAGCTAATCTAATGATGAATTAATTCAGAATTAAAACTATTAAATGCAAATAAAAAACTATTAGGCTTAAGCACACAAGGTATAACCAAAGAGTGTAGCCGAATTCCCGGTGAAGAGTTCTGGACTATCTCCTCAAGATTCCTCTAGATAAGAGTTGAGGTGCCACTATGGCTCTCTTGGTTGAATACAAGTGTGAGCAAACAATCCCAAGCATATAACAATTAGGCACAAGATATATCAAGCATATAAAGAGATAAGTAATGTAAGTATTCAAGATATAAACACAAGTGAGAGATAGAGAGAGCAATCGCAAACACGGGAGATTTGTTTCGAGGTTTGAGCACCCTTGCTCTACGTTTGCGCCTTCAATATTATGAAGGACTTCCACTAAAATTGATCCCACCGGATCACTCTGTGTCACAACACCTACAACGAGTTCACACTAGAACTTCTTGGACTCTCTAGTCCCTCTCTTGTTCCCGCAAGAATAACACAAGCAAGCATACTAGCTTGTCGAGGCTACACCTCTACACCGAGCTCCCACAAGAACTCGAAACAACACGAACTCGCAAGTTCGCCTCCTCAAATACAAGATGAACACTTTAGTGATCTCAACACTTTGATCACCTAAAAACACTCTCACAACAACTTTCCTATAGGATTGATATAGTAATGGAAAGCTCAAGTATGTGTAAGAAAACTAGGATGGATTTTGTGGTGAAAACTCAAGAAATCATTTTTGAAAACACTCTTGATAAACTCTCCTTTTGATATGAAAATATTAGCTCTTAAAAAAGTGAAGAAAACCTCTAATAGAGATAGAAAAAACTAACTTTAAAACTCTCCAAAAATCTTATCTAAAACAGCCCAAAACAACCCAAATATATAGGCCTCCAAAAACTAGCCGTTGGGGTCCAACTCAGTAGGAAATCCTGTTGTCGGTCGACAAGGCGGTCGACTGCCAACGGTTAAATTTTCGACCGTTGGGAAAAGCAGTCGACCGATACTGGGCATTGACCTAACGGTCGACCGCCCGATCAACTGGGGCTAGATCCAGAGAGTAGAGCTCTCTGGCGATCGACCGGCCCTCCAGCCAAACTGGTTGTGCACGTTTGTACACGTCGGTCGACCGACCCACAGTCCGGTCGACCGCCCGATCAACCGCCAGCATGGTCTGGCTGATAATAAGGGATTAAAAACTTGGACTTTTTAACTCTAATAAAATCCAATAAATTCTCATAAATTCTACAAAAATAAGTTCATTAATATATTTTGATATACAAACATGTTTGATCAAAAATCAAAACATATTACAAACATTTTGAACCATTTTTGTGATATAAAAATTTTGGCTTTAAACAAAAACCGCATTTTTCAAAAACAATCTCCAAATTGAAAAACGATTTTTCCAAAACTTCTCCAAATATAAAAATAAGATATTTTAAATACTTTTGAAGCTTAGTGTGTATGGATATGATCCACTATACATATGAGATGAAATATCTATGTTTTTGACAATAAGCTCTAAAATAAGTTTTGATAAATTCAAAATGATATTTTTTTAAACTCAAAACTCTCTTATGAAAACACATATAAATTTTGTGTGTGTATAAATGAACTTGAGCAATCCACCAACTAATCTATCCTTTACATTTTATCTAAAAACATATCTTGACACTTACAAAACCCCGACACAAGTCTTCTTGAAAATCTTCTCTTGAAAATCTTCTTCTCTTTCTTGACTTGGTCCAAACCTTGATCCAATAAGCTAGACTCCTCTTGAGTACTTAATGCAATCTAGATGTGCGAGCTCTTGAATCAACACATGCTACCTTCAAAACTTGACTTCGAATTCTTTATTGAAGCTAAATACCTACTAAGATCTTGATCAAATATCTGAGACTAATTAAACACAAGATCATTAGTACTATAACTACATGAGTTCATCATCATCAAAACTAGAGTGATGGGCCTTTGGGCCAATAACTTTTTCTTTTTCTTTTTACTTAAAAAAAGAAAAAAAATCTCCAGAATGAAAAAAGAATTTTCATACTCTTTACAAAAATACCAAAAGGTTGTAGGAATTAGGGGAACCTTATTAAGAAATCTTTATTTTAACCTGAATAAAAATAAAATATTGTTTGACTAAGAGTTGAGAGGAATAAGGAAAACAACTCATATTTTTTATTTAGCCTTAGTAGAATATGCATAAACCACACGCACATGCTTGGGGTTTAGAAACATAACTCTGAAAAAAAAAAGCTGGATAATTGTGCCTCAAGAAGCATGATTACTCACGCCAAAGAAAAAATAATATATATATATATATATATATATATATATATATATATATATATATATATATATATAAAAGTAAATCTTGATTTCGTGGCTTACTCTACTTGCATTTTGACATGAGGGGTGTTTTTCCACCTGATGCCCTAAAACCATCTGATTTGGGAGTCATCGGTTTGATATGTGTTACTGTAAGTCACTTAGAGGGGGGTGAATAGGTGATGGCTAATCTAATGGTCACTTAATGCGGAATTAAATCTTATATGATGCAAATAAAAACTTCTTACATTAAACACCAAGTATAACATAAGAGTTTAGCCGGATTCCCTGTGAAGGGCTCTGGACTAACTCCTCAAGATTCTTCTAAATAAGAGTTGAGGTGCTGCGTTGGCTCTCTTGGTTAAATACTATTGTTAGCAAACACACCCCAAGCATATAACAATATGAGCACAAATATATATCAAGCATATAAAAGATGAAAGCAATATAAACATGCAAGATATAAACAAATAAGAGATAGAGAGAGCACTCACAAACACGGGATATTTGTTTCGAGGTTCGAGCACACTTGCTCTACGTCCCCGCCTTCAACACTATGAAGGATTTCTACTATAAACGATCCCACTGGATCACTCGATGCCGCAACACCTACAAGGCGAGTTCACACTTGAACTCCTTGGACTCTCTAGTCTCGTACACACCGCAAGCCCACAAGCTCGCTGAGGCCGCACCTCAAACACCGAGTTCCCACTAGAACCCGAAATAATGCGAACACACACGTCCGCCTCCTCAAAGCAAAGAAAGAAGTTTTTGGTGATTACAACACTTTGATCACCTAAAAACAATCTCACAACAAATCTCCTATAGGTAGATATAGAAATGGATAGCTCAAGTGTTTGTGTGAGAAAACTAGGATTGAAATGGTGGAGGAAAACTCAAGAAAATCACTTTTTAAAACACTCTTAAAAATCTCTCCTTTTGATATGGCAATTTGGCTCTTAAAAAAGTGGCGATAAACACCTAATAGAGTTGGAAAAACTGGCTCAAAACCCACTTGAAAATCTTGTAGAAAACAGCCCACAAACCCCCATATATATAGGCTAGAAATACTAGCCATTGGGGCAAAAAATCAGCCCTGACGGCTGACAGTCGACCGGCCCGGTCGACCGCCAACGGTCAGAAATCTGACTGTTGAGGCGTCAGTCGACCGGCCCGGTCGACCGCTGCCTGGAACAGAGAACAAAGTTCTCTGCCGGTAGACCGGCCCGGTCGACCGGGGCTTCCCAGAGAGCAGAAGCTCTCTGCGGTCGACCGGGTCGGTCGACCGGCCCTCCAACAGTCCTGGCATGCACGTTTTGTGCACGTCGGTCGACCGTCCCGGTCGACCGACTTCAAGCTCGGTCGACCGGTCCGGTCGACCGGCAGAAGCCAGGTCAGAACATTTTAGGGATCAAAAAACTTGGTCATTTTGGCTCAAATAAAATCCCATAAAATCACCAAAAATCTACAAAAATAGTTTTAACATTATACTTTGATAATCAAACATGTTTGAACAAAATCAAGACATATTACAAATAATTTGAACTATTTTTGTAACTTAGAAATTTTGGTCAAAAACAAAAACTGTATTTTTCCAAAACTTGGTTTTTCCAAAACTCATTTTTTCAAAACTTCACCAAATACAAAAACAAGATATTTAAACAACTTTTAAAGCATAGAGTGTATGGAAATGATCCACTACACATACATGGTGAAATATCAATGTTTTTGACAATAAGCACTAAACATGTGGTTTTTATAGTCTTTAACCAAAACCATATTCTAAAGCTAAACCGATATTTTTTCAAAAAGAAAACTCTTTTGTATTTTCCAAAATAAAAATTCTTTTATGGAAACTCATCTAAATCAAGAGAGTGTGTGTGTAAGATATACTTGAGCAATCCACCAACTATTCTATCCTTTACATTTTATCTAAAAACAAAATCTTAATAAAAATAAACCTAGACACAAGTCTTGATCATGAAGGTCTTCACTTGAAGTCTTCTCATCTTCTAGACTTGGTCCAAACACGATCAACGAGCTAGACTCCTCTTGAGTACTTGATGTGATCTTGATGTACAAGCTCTTGAATCAAACCGTGCTAGCTCCAAACTTGACTTTAAATCCTTTGTTGAAGCTACACACCTACTAAGATCTTGATCACAAATCTGAGACTAAATAAATACAAGATCATTAGTACTATAACTACATGAGTTGATCATCATCAAAACTAGAGTGATGGGCCTTTGGGCCAACAATCTCCCCTTTTTGATGATGACAAAACTCATGGAGTTATATATGCATGGATTAAAGTAAAGCTTTAAAGAAGCTCCCCCTTAACTCATGCATCTCAAATAAGCAATAAGATATGGCAATGAAGCACATAAACATGTATGCAAATATACGGAGATAAACATGCATGAACAAGTATGAAACACATCAAATTCTTTTTCTCCTATTTGCAACATAAAACATATATTTGCAACATAAAACATATATTCATAAACATAAATACTTCTCCCCCTTTATGGATAAAGCAAGGAAAACATGCATATATATACCAAATACTTCTCCCCCTTTTTGTCAATCATCAACAAAGGGGTTAAAATAAAAATAAAATGTTCTCCCCCTTTTTGGCAAAAACAAAAATCAATAAAAGGGGTGACATTAAACAAATCAATAAAAGGATATATGCGATATACATTCATGAAGAGGAAGACGCTAAGTTAGCTTCCCTACATATATACATTACATGAAAGAGGGATGACAAGCCCTAATTCACATAACGCATAATATGTAATGCATAAGAGAAGATGTGAAGCTCCCCCTACATACGTGTACCGCATAAAGAAGAGTTGTCAAGCTCCTCAATATAAGATACACTCAACATGAATCTATATGTAGAAGAGATGTTAAGCTCCCTGATTGGTCACTAATGTTGCACATTTATTATTATATTTCCATACTTATTTTAGAATAAACTTTGCATTGTCCTAATTAAATGTTTAATTTATTTGCAGGCCCATTCCTAAAGGAGAGTAAAGAGAAATGAGCCCAAAAGCCCACCAAATTCTGAATTAAATCAGAATTAATTCGAACTCAGTGAATCAGGGCAAAATCAGAGAGGTTGAAAACTGATTGAGAAGAATCCTCCCAGAATCTATCGGTTGAAGCCAAGGAAAAGGCCATTTCGTCACAATCCCGGACCATGCAGAGATAGGATTTAGTCTAGTTTTCCACTTTGTAGTATAGGTTTTAGTTTTCTTTTTATGTAATTTTAATTTGTATGTAAGCTTAGGTTAGATTGAGATTCATGTAAGTAAGAGAGAGAGGCTTATGTTGAGAGTGACACCGATATACCCTCCTCCTTTCTTCCATCGTTTCAAGCAATAAAAGGTAATATTTTTTTATGTTCGTCTCGTTTACTTTTGTTTTCTTTTTCTTCTTTCTACTTTACCTCTGTTGGTTTTGATGAGCATGCAAGTGAATCCAGAAGCATTAGTATAACGATGTTTGTGTGAGTGCCAACGATAATTCATGGTGAAGTTCTCCTCCTTAAGATCCGTATCACTTCATTCTTGTTCGTCTTGATGATATAATGCGAATGGGGACTGGGCTCGATCCTATGGCTTATGCGTTGAACGCCTCCGAAGTAAGGTAGAACATGCAAGGGTTCCAGGTAAGTCATCAACCAAACTAGTTAAGTATTTCTTTAACCTTCTTTCTTTTCTTTTATTTCTTTAGTATAGATCACCACATCTTCCAAATCTTTTCCTTCTTTTTCAATTCATTTGTACATAGTCATTTGCTAATTTTCTCCACCTTCTCCATCTATCGTTTTCTTTTTAACTTTAACTCAACTCGTTTTTCAATTTCATTTCTTAAAACAAAGAAGAACCTTCGTTTTTCTTCACAAAGAATTCAATACAAACCTTGAACGCTTCTATCGCTAACCCTCCTTGTGGATCACGACCCGCATAGCCACTTGCTATCGCGGTAGAATTGAGCACTTGCATATCTTTATTCTAAATCTGAAATTTTGTATTCTTGTGCAGGTTTAAGCTTAATCAAATTTTGGCACCGTTGCTGGGGAGGGTAACGGTTTTTATTGAATTTTTGAACTAAAATAAATTTTCTTCTTTGTTGCAGGTTACAGGGCAGGAAAAGCAGGAAAAAAAAGATTGCAGTAACATATAAGTTGTCTTGGGCCTCTGCTCTAGAAAACAGAGACCAAGTATCCTCTGAATTGCCGCGTTTGCTCGGCCTTGGCCGCGTTTCCGCGGCAAGGAAGAGTTCACTACTAACTGTTTTTTTTGCAGGGCTGCTTGCTTTGCAAAATTATAGTTTTCTGCAAACTTTATTTCTTATATGCCATCATCAGAAGCCTGCTAATAAACCAACAGTAAAACATTTGTTGAAAAAGTTAAAAAAATTGATTAGACGTTTGCATTTTAGGCACGTGTCTTTTCAATTCATTTACTTTACTGTTGAAGAGTGCTGGAGCAAGGTACGTTCGCATTGCATTTAGAATAGGACTCATCTCTTGGTTGATTTACATCGCTTTGAGTGAATCTTGTTTGTTTATCTTGTACACTTGCACAAACTGATCTTAAGTGCACCACCCTATAACAAGATAAGGTGGGGATTTAATCACCCTTCCTTGGCCCAAAAATCAGATTCCAAGCACTCACTAACCCGAGCCTAACTAAAAATAAGTAGACGTTGGCCCTAGGGACATCTCGGACTCAATTAGGAGATTATCCTAAGGGGGAAAGGTGTTAGAATTTGACTCCTGCCAAATCAGTGTCTAGGAAGGGGATTAAGGGCCGAAAGGCCGAAGATTGGTGGTTATTTAATTAAGGAACGTCTTTGACGGATAACCTCCCACCAATCTTACCCTAACCTGGCTGATTAGCTTGTGGTCAAAGTCTGCATTATACCTCCCGTGGACAGTCTAACCAGTTAGGAGTCGTCTAGGTCATAGGTCTACCCTAACTTAGTTTAGAATTTTTTCTTTTTATTGGTTTGCTTATCTGTATGTTTTTCTTTTCTTTGTTTGTATTCTATTGTGTGATATGGCTTATAATAACAATTTTTCCAATTTTAATAGTAATCCATATTACACATCGACCTTTTTCGAATATTACCAACCCGGCATATCATAACTTTAACCAACCTAATGTGCCGGATTGGTCTTATCCGAATCAATATAACCCATGCCCCCAATCTTATAACCATAATTTCTAGAATAATTTCAACTCTTCACAGAGTCAATGGGGATCACCTCCCCCGAGTCCAATTTTCAACCAACTTGTCCTCCTTCTCCACCTTGTCCACAATATTTCCAAGATTCATACTCAGTTCCACCAGTCCAAAATAGAAAATCATCAATTTTGGAAATGAGTATGCGTGAGTCCAAACAAAAATCACAAAATCTGATGGACTCACAATTTCACCACCAATTCCAAAACAACACTTCATCTTTTCAACGAGACGATGAACTCATCAACTATGAAAAGATGCTTGAAGCCATGACTCAGGCTCAAAACGCTCGTATTCGTGATATAGATATGATGGTCCAATCTCTACGTTCCCACCGTTTGACCAGTTCTGATATCACTAACCATTCTGTTAGAGCCGAAGAGTCATGTTGTTTTGAAAATTAAGGTTCCATTTCAGAACAATCATTTGAACTTGCCCAAACTCCAAATTTTGAAAATGATATTGACAGTTTAGCAAGTTATTCCTTTCCTGAAATAGAATTTGAGAATGAATATGATCATGAACCTCAACTTAGTGATTCAATTCTACTTCCTGATTCAATTATGACTCCGGTATCTTCACCTGATTTCAACTTTTTTCCCGAGTCAACATTGGTGCCAATTCATCATGAAATTGAATCCCCCATCTTTGATGATCATATTGAACTTGACCAATTTTATACTTTTGAAAGTCCTATTGACAAATTGGCAAGTTCTCATTTTTGTGACATTGAACTCAATGAGAAATGTGACCTAGATTCTCAAATCTGTGATCCAGTTCAAATTCCCGAATCAATATTGACTCCTGTTTTGTTACCCGACTTGAGTAATATTTTAGAGTCAGTTTTGATTACCACAACTATCATTCTTGAACTTGAATCACCAATATTAAGTCACATTCCATTGTTGGAAAATAACTGTTGACTTGAGTTTCAACTTCTTGACTTGGACCCACTTCTTGAACCAATCTCGACTCCTCAACCTTTACTTGACTTAAGTCACTTTCCTGAGTCGGTATTAGTTCCCGTACTTCCTGAGTCCAAGTCAATCATTCTATCTTTTCACACTACATTTTGGGACAAGGCGGTTGACAAATTTGACTCCGAAATTAATTATGGAATTTGGAAATTAGATGGGGTTAAATTTTTAATAAAAATCCTTCATGGATACATCATTTTAATGGGTTATATTAGAGAAATTTCTGGTGGGTTCCTCTGAACTCCACGAAAAGTTGATTGGGCCGCATTTCGTGGACCAATCAGACCACCACCGGAACCACCACCTTAAGGTAACATTTTCCTTCCCTTTCTTCTTTTTCATGCATCTATGCATTAATTCATATATTGAGGACAATGCATGAGATAGGTGTGGGGGAGGGTCTAACAAAGCTTAGGTTTTTCTTTACTTTTAAAAGAAAACTTTTTGAAAATAGAAACAATATTTTGACATATTTTTTGTAAGAAATTGAGTCAATTTTAAGGAATAGGAAAATCAAAATTAGGATTTCTTAAATTTGGTCAAAATAAGATTATTTGTTTGATTTTTTAGGGTTAGAAAGATAATTTGTCAAAGTAATTTAGTCTTGATCTTTACCTTAATGAAATATGCACACTTCATTCACTTACACACTTAGGGTTCAAAAACAAAGATTCTTATGCCTTTTATATATATATATATATATATATATATATATATATATATATATATATATATATATATATGAACAATGAACAAATCTAATTATTGATTAGCTAGGTACTTTGGCCTAAGCAAGCCTTAGTATTTATGCGAAAGATGATTAGATAAGTTTGAGAAAAAATATATAAAAATCCTCTGATTAGGCTGGGTATTTGTGCCTAATAAAACATAAGTTTTCACGCCTAAAAGGGGTCCATATAATAAAATCCTTAGTTTTGTGACCTTGTTTGCTCAAATCCTTAAGTCCTTGGGGTGTTTTCTCACCCGGTGCCCTAAGACCGTTTAGTTTGGGAGTCATCGATTAAAGGCTCGTTACATGGGCAGATTAGAAAGCCTAATAGAACTAAGGAATAATACCACAAAAAAATATATATATATTTATATATAAATAAGGCATAAGTGTTAGAGTTAATGAACCCTTTGTCAAAATTTTCACGATCACAAGGTGCATATGACTTAGGGTAAAGTAATTGACTAGATGAGAAGTACAATTTAACTCCTTACCTTGATTGATAACAAATTTTTGAATAGAGACAAAGTTTAGGAATGAAAAATTCAGCTTTCCTATAACTTATAGATTACTTAAATCTTATAATTATATTTCAAATATTTTTCTCTTTCAAAATGCTTTTCGAAAATACTAACTCTTTATTTCTCTTTCTTTATGGATTTTGTGGGTGTAATCCACTAAAAACCCTCACGAGACAAAACTCGTCCTTTAGGGGAAACCTAGAGGTTTAACGGCTTGTTGTACATGCTCAGTACAATCGCGTGACCTGCGAAAGTGGTCTAATAATCCTTAGTATAGTTTAATTGTTTTGCTCGAGGACGAGCAAAAGATAGGTATGGGGGTGTGATTGGTCACTAATGTTGCACATTTATTATCATATTTTCATACTTATTTTAGAATAAACTTTGCATTATCCTAATTAAATGTTTAATTTATTTGCAGGCCCATTCCTAAAGGAGAGTAAAGAGAAATGAGCCCAAAAGCCCACCAAATTCTGAATTAAATCAGAATTAATTCGAACTCAGTGAATCAGGGCAAAATCAGAGAGGTTGAAAACCAGCTGAGAAGAATCCTCCCAGAATCGATCGGTTGAAGTCAAGGAAAAAGGCCATTTCGTCACAATCCCAGACCATGCAGAGATAGGATTTAGTCTAGTTTTCCACTTTGTAGTATAGGTTTTAGTTTTCTTTTTATGTAATTTTAATTTGTATGTAAGCTTAGATTAGATTGAGATTCATGTAAGTAAGAGAGAGAGGCTTATGTTGAGAGTGACACCGATGTACCCTCCTCCTTTCTTCCATCGTTTCAAGCAATAAAAGGTAATATTTTTTTATGTTCGTCTCGTTTACTTTTGTTTTCTTTTTCTTCTTTCTATTTTACCTCTGTTGGTTTTGATGAGCATGCAAGTGAATCCAGAAGCATTAGTATAACGATGTTTGTGTTAGTGCAAACGATAATTCATGGTGACGTTCTCCTCCTCAAGATCCGTATCACTTCATTCTTGTTCGTCTTGATGATATAATGCGAATGGGGACTGAGCTCGATCCTATGGCTTATGCGTTGAACGCCTCCGAAGCAAGATAGAACATGCAAGGGTTCCAGGTAAGTCATCAACCAAACTAGGTAAGTATTTCTTTAACCTTCTTTCTTTTCTTTTATTTCTTTAGTATAGATCACCACATCTTCCAAATCTTTTTCCTTCTTTTTCAATTCATTTGTACATAGTCATTTGCTGATTTTCTCCACCTTCTCCATCTATCGTTTTCTTTTTAACTTTAACTCAACTCGTTTTTCATTTTCATTTCTTAAAACAAAGAAGAACCTTCGTTTTTCTTCACAAAGAATTCAATACAAATCTTGAACGCTTCTATCGCTAACCCTCCTTGTGGATCATGACCCGCATAGCCACTTGCTATCGCGGTAGAATTGATCACTTGCACATCTTTATTCTAAATCTGAAATTTTATATTCTTGTGCAGGTTTAAGCTCAATCGCTCCCCTTGCATATAGGCAATACAAATCAAAACATTTTTAATTTTCTCATTATAAACAAAATTTTGAATTTCTCAATAAAACAAATTTTGAGATATCTTCGTAAATCAAATTTTAAGATACCAATTGAAAATAAGGATTTTAATCAAGCTTATTAGCATAAACATACTTTGTGCTTTAAATATGTAAATCGATTTTAACTCAAGCACAAATAAATCATATATATGTATGAAAATGAAAATACCAATAGAAATTGATATTATTTGAAATGAAGCATACATATATAGGAAATAAAATATGAGTATATACAAAAAAATATCAATTGAAATCGAGTATATAACTCATAACCTACCACCCATTATATGCACAAGTTAAAAGATTTTCAATAGGGCTTACAACGCATAATCGCCGATCCGACCACCCATTAACAGTGTCGGTAGGGGTTTTCAAAAATAGGGTTTGAAAATATTTTTATAGTGAAAAACACTACCAAATTGAAGAATAATAACTAGTTAAAGTAATTTTTTAAAAACTAGTTAAAGATCCTTCAAAACATGAATCCAAATCATATGTTTTTCATGAATCATACCAAATACACAAGAGTTGACACTCAAAATCGATAGAATTCATAAAGATGTTCATGAAACAATGTCATGACAAAACAAATGAAGTGTGAATGTTCAAAAATCATGTAAATAGCTTTTTCATGAAAATAATCAATAAAGCTCAAAACAAGTATGAATCTTATTTTTATCAAAACATGAAAAACTCACTTTTTAAAAAAAACATCATGAAAATTCATTTTTCATTTAAACATAACTTCTAGGTATATGTATGATTTATCCACAACTAACAATATGCATACATATCCCAAACATAAAAAGAGTCCATAATGTAAGTTGCATGAAGGCAAATGACTCATGGGGTATACATGTATATTTATTAGATTTGAATACAAAATACATATACATGAAGTAAAACATGAAAATTGGCAAAACAAGTGTAAATGAGAGAATCATCAAAACTAGGTTATACATGTGCATATAGTGAGTACAAATGAACAATGAAGTGCAAACGTATATGAATCAAATGTTGCTCACTATTTGTACACGTATATATACAAGTTTTGATAAAAATTACATTTAAACAAGTATTTACCGCATGAAGCACAAAAATAAAACATGAACATGCTAAAAATATCATATACGAAAGTGCATATAAATGAATTTAGGAGTTTTAGAGATAGTTACCAACACGTGAACTATACTCCAAATCTCCAAAACATGGTGGTTGTCCCACCAAACCTCCTTGATAGCGGTGCATCAAATATGTGTCCATCATGTCCATGTGCATCCACCATCAAGGCACCATCCCTCTCACGTTTTGTGAGAGCCCGCACCTACATCAAAAACAAAAGGTGGGGATTTTGGTACCCATTTTCTTTTGGGTCCATGAGGGTTAGCAGTGTAAGGAACCCAAACCTTTTTCTATTAGCAAAATTTAAAGTATTTATCTTATCATAACAAAATTTTGCTAAATGGCCTTTGCGGCCACAATGTGTACATTTGTACACTTTAGCATGCATATGTGTATGTGTGTGATCACGACGTGCAAATAGTGAATATGCATGTGGGTGTTGTGCATGAACATGTGGAGTTTGTTTCTTTAAAAACAAGGACTCCAATCTTTTATGATTAAATGCACATGTGCTCAAAGTTGAGCTCAAACAATTTATTTTATTTTTCAAAACTTTAATTTCATTTTGATTAATGATGGCATGTAAGGCATGGTGAGATAGAGAATCATTATTCTTTTTCTTTTAGAAACATTTTCTTTTTCTTTTTCAATAATTTTTCTTTTAAAGAAGTGTTTTTATTTAAAGCAACTTCCTTTTGTTTTTTCACCAAAATAATTTTATTTTTCAAGATAGTGTTTCCTTCACAAAGATCATTTAATTTAGACATCAAGGAAACATTTTCATTTTTCAAATTTTCATTTTCTTTTTCAAAGCATGCAACTTTATTTTTAAAAGACTCATTTTCTTTAAACATGCAATCAAAATTCCTTTTCATTTTCTTATTATCTTTCTTAAGCAATTCATATTTTTCTAAGAGTTGTTGACAAAATGATGCTAGTTCATTATATGGCATTTCAACATCTACCTCGGATTCGGTAGTTACCTCAAGGGGGTTATCCCCTTGGACCATGTAGCACACATTGGAAGCGTCGCTTCCAATATCTGAATCGCCCCCCGCATAGTATTGTTCTTTTTCGCCAAGGGAGAGAATTGTGTTCCATACTACAAAAGCCGAATTAATATTAGAAACCCTAGATAAATATTCATCATTTAGGGTACTTTTCGAAGCATGAATGGCCTTTGCATTAGCCTCAATATTTTTGCCATTTAAACAATAAGAATCTTTAATAGTGGCAAAATAAACATGAATACCTAGGCCTTTGACGTACAAAGACATCTTAACCTTCCAACTTTGGATGTTAAGAATGTCAAAGGTGGGAGGTGACATAAAGTCCATGGTATGTGTACAAATCTTGTGATTAGCCTAAAAATGAGGATCTTTAACTCTAGGTTGTAAGACCCAAATCAAGAGCACTTGGCTCTGATACCAACTGTAAGTCACATAGGGGGGGTGAATAGGTGATGGCTAATCTAATGGTCACTTAATGCAGAATTAAATCTTATATGATGCAAATAAAAACTTCTTACACTAAACACTAAGTATAACACAAAAGTGTAGCCGGATTCCCCGTGAAGGGCTCTGGACTAACTCCTCAAGATTCCTCTAAATAAGAGTTGAGGTGCCGCGTTGGCTCTCTTGGTTAAATACTAGTGTTAGCAAACACACCCCAAGCATATAACAATATGAGCACAAATATATATCAAGCATATAAAAGATGAAAGCAATATAAACATACAAGATATAAACAAATAAGAGATAGAGAGAGCAATTGCAAACACGGGATATTTGTTTTGAGGTTCGAGCACACTTGTTCTACGTCCCCGCCTTCAACACTATGAAGGATTTCCACTATAAACGATCCCACCGGATCACTCGGTTCCGCAACACCTACAAGGCGAGTTCACACTTGAACTCCTTGGACTCTCTAGTCCCGTACACACCGCAAGCCCACAAGCTCGCCGAGGCCGCACCTCAAACACCGAGTTCCCACTAGAACCCGAAACAATGCGAACACACACGTCCGCCTCCGCAAAGCAAAGAAAGAAGTCTTTGGTGATCACAACACTTTGATCACCTAAAAACAATCTCACAACAAATCTCCTATAGGTAGATATAGCAATGGATAGTTCAAGTGTTTGTGTGAGAAAACTAGGATTGAAATGGTAGAGGAAAACTTAAGAAAATCACTTTTCAAGACACTCTTGAAAATCTCTCCTTTTGATATGGCAATTTGGCTCTTAAACAAGTGGAGATAAACACCTAATAGAGTTGGAAAAACTGGCTCAAAACCCACTTGAAAATCTTGTAGAAAATAGCCCACAAACCCCCCATATATATAGGCTAGAAATACTAGCCGTTGGGGCAAAAAATCAGCCCTGACGGCTGACGGTCGACCGACCCAGTCGACCACCAACGGTCAGAAATCTGACCGTTGGGGCGTCGGTCGACCCACCCGGTCGACCGCTGCCTGGAGCAGAGAACAAATTTCTCTGCCGGTCGACCGGCCCGGTCGACCGGGGCTTTCCATAGAGCAAAAGCTCTTTGCGGTCGACCGGGTCGGTCGATTGGCCCTCCAGCAGTCCTGGCATGCACGTTCTGTGTACGTCGGTTGACCGGTCCGGTCGACCGGCAGAAGCCAGGTCAGAACATTTAGGGATCAAAAAACTTGATCATTTTGGCTCAAATAAAATCCCATAAAATTACCAAAAATCTACAAAAATAGTTTTAACATTATACTTTGATAATCAAACATGTTTGAACAAAATCAAGACATATTACAAATAATTTGAACTATTTTTGTAACTTAGAAATTTTGGTCAAAAACAAAAACTGCAGTTTTCTAAAACTTGGTTTTTCCAAAATACATTTTTCCAAAACTTCACCAAATACAAAAACAAGATATTTAAACAACTTTTAAAGCATAGAGTGTATGGAAATGATCCACTACACATACATGATGAAATATCTATGTTTTTGACATTAAGCACTAAACATGTGGTTTTTATAGTCTTTAACCAAAACCATATTCCAAAGCTAAACCGATATTTTTTCAAAAAGAAAACTCTTTTGTATTTTTCAAAATAAAAATTCTCTTATGAAAAGTCATCTAAATCAAGAGTGTGTGTGTATAAGATATACTTGAGCAATCCACCAACTATTCTATCCTTTACATTTTATCTAAAAATAAAATCTTAATAAAAACAAACCTAGACACAAGTCTTGATCATGAAAGTCTTCACTTGAAGTCTTCTCATCTTCTAGACTTGGTCCAAATACGATCCAACGAGCTAGACTCCTCTTGAGTACTTGATGTGGTCTTGATGCACAAGCTCTTGAATCAAACCGTGCTAGCTTCAAAACTTGACTTTAAATCCTTTGTTGAAGCTACACACCTACTAAGATCTTGATCACAAATCTGAGACTAAATAAACATAAGATCATTAGTACTATAACTACATGAGTTGATCATCATCAAAACTAGAGTGATGGGCCTTTGGGCTAATAGTTACATGAGTAAAGTAGAAAGCCTAATGAAATCAAGAATAAACATATAGATAAACATTAATAAAATTAAATGATATTCAAAGTTGAGTTGAGAAATCCCAAACACATCACACTTACACATTATGCATATCTATCTAAAGCAAAATAACAAAATAAGTTAGACGTACAAGATCCTTTCTAAATTCAAAGAAAAATCTTAATTTCTTCTTTTATGAAGGCTAAAGTATAGGAGGACATATGAGGGTTAAACCTAATTCTCATATCATTCGGTCATTTTTACTTACATGATTGAAAGTTCTTTTTTCTTGAAAGAGGTTTTACTGACAACTAACATTTTTCTTCATTTATTGGATTTTGTGGGTGCAATCCGCTGAAAACCCTCAGGAGACAACACTCCTCCTCTGAGGGAAACCTAAAGGTTTAAAGACTTATTGCACATGCTCAGTGCAATCAAGTCACCTGCGAAAGTGGTGTAATAATTTTCTTGTTTTTGTTTTGCTCAGGACGAACAAAAAGATAAGTGATAGGTAGTAAAAAAATGCATATTTATCACTATATTTACTATCATATTTCCCTATTTATTCTTTTAATTATGCGCTATTACTAATGTTTAATTATTTAATGTGTACAGGCCTTGAGTAATTATTTAATAAAGCCTAAATGAAGCCCAGAAGCCCAAAATGCCCATGTGCAAAAGTTGTAGTAATTTAAAAGTTTCTTATTATCTAACCTAATCTAAACTTGGATTTTTAAACTCTTTATTTAAAATTTAAGTGAGGAAAAGGAAGGATAAGAAAGAACTCCTAATTGCTAAAAGAAGAGAAAAAGGATGGACTTCTACTCAACTCTAGTCGCTTGCAGGACAAGGCTAAAGATAAAAGGAGAAGAGTGCAAAGATAAAAATTCGTTTTAAAAGATTTGAATTTAGGGTAACTTGCTTCCCAATTATCCCGAATTTTAAAATAAAGAGTCGGTATGCAAAATCCAGAAGGATATACCCAGATGAACGGACCAGAGGAGGCCACGTGCGAAAGCGCGTGGCCAGAAGCTAAGCTACAGCCGCGGAAACGCGGCCATAACCGCGTTCCGCGGCTCCCTGGATGAGGTTGACGTCCAGTTTTTGTGGGAGAGTTGTATCGGGACTCTACTTCTTCTATCTCCTATAAATACCCCTGCAGAGCAACAGAGAGGGGCATGCAGAAACGAGCTTAGGGTTTTTCTTTAGATTTTCTCTCTAATTTGTAGTTTGTAACTTAGGTTTTTTTTTAGTTTTCTTTTATGTAATTTTTTTTACTTTTTCTTTATGTAACTGAGAGGAGAGACGAGTTTCATAGAGGAAGGAGATCAAGCTTGTACTGAGGTGACATCAGTGTAAGTAAGTCTTTTCTTCCATTGTTATAAGAATCAAATCGAAGTTTCTGTTTCTTCTTTACTCTTGTTTTCATTTATTTTCCTCTGATGTGTTTGTAATCCAAGTAAACTCAATTGCCTTGAGACTGCTTCGCCATTGCAAGTACTCTTGATGGCCTATGGTGATGAATAACCATTCTTTATTAGTTTAGCTCGCCTTTTATTCGTAGCGTAGATCGTGAATGGGGAAGATCCTATACGCCATGCTTGATTGCCTTCAAAGACAAGGTAAGTCGTCGCAATGAATCCAAGGTATATGAGCACTAAAGAGGTAAGTAATTTTTAGGTTATTTTTTTTTTCTTTTATTTCTTTAGTTTAGATCACCAACACCAAAAACACAAAATTCAATTCCTTGTATATAATCTATTTTCCATCTTCTTAATCTACCATCTTCTTCCTAATTCAAACACTTTGTAACCTAAAAGAGAACTTACTAAAAAAGCTTCCATCGCTAGTCCCTCCCTGTGGATCACGACCCGCATTGCTAGTTGCTATAGCGGTAGAATTGAGTACCTTGCACATCCTATTCTTAGATCTAAAATTTTGTATTCTTGTGTGCAGGTAAAACTCCAATCAAATTTTGGCGCCGTTGTCGGGGAGGGACGGTAAGTTATTCTCTAAAAAAAAACTAATTATTGATTTATTTATTTATTTATTTTTTGTTTGCAGGATCAGAGAATAAGAAATATAACTGCAGCAAAGGACATATAGCAACTCTGTGCCTATGCCCTAAAAGGAAAAGCAGCA
The DNA here is from genome assembly GCA_038442645.1 of Agave tequilana. Classification (NCBI taxonomy): domain Eukaryota; kingdom Viridiplantae; phylum Streptophyta; class Magnoliopsida; order Asparagales; family Asparagaceae; genus Agave; species Agave tequilana. The sequence continues at coordinate 14,038 of JAVJIF010011799.1, read as the reverse complement.
GAGCCTACTACAGAGCCGCGCAAACGCGGCCATAGCCGCGTTTCCGTGGCCTGAGTAGTGAACTACTCACTTATTTTTCTGCAGGATGCTCGAAATTTAAAGTTAGACTTGCTGTTCTGTTAATTTTTCTCTGTAATCATCCTGCACACTGCTAATTAGTTAACAGTAACCTATTCGTTGAAAAATAAAAAAAATTAGACCCTTGCATCATAGGCACGTGTCTATTTAATTTTTTAATTTCTGTTGAAGAGTGCTGGAGACAAGGTACGTTCGCATTGCATATAGACTAGGAAGCGCACCCTTGGCTGATTTACTGCTTTTGAGTGAATATTTGTCTATTGCTTTACACATGCACTAAATTGACTTAAGGGCTTGTCCTATAAATAAGATAAGGTGGGGAACTCATTACCCTCCCTTAGCCCACAAACGATCTCCTCACTCACTAACCCAAGCCTAACTAAAAATGAGTAGACGTTGGCCCTAGGGACATCTCGGACTCAATTAGGAGATTATCCTAAGGGGGAAAGGTGTTAGAATTTGACTCCTGCCAAATCAATGTCTAGGAAGGGGATTGAGGGCCGAAAGTCCGAAGGTTGGTGGTTACTTAATTAAGGAACGTCTTTGACGGATAACCTCTCACTAATCTTGCCCTGACCTGGCTGATTAGCTTGTGGTTAAAGTCCTCATTATACCTCCCGTAGACAGTCTAACTAGTTAGGAGTCGTCTAGGTCATAAGTCTGCCTTAACTTAGGTTAGAATTTTTTTCTTTTTGTTTGCTTATTTGTTTGTTTTCTTTTTCTTTGTTTGTGTTTTATTGTGTGATATGGCTTATAATAACAATTTTTCAAAGTATAATGACAATCCATATTACACATCAACTCTTTTTTAAGATATTACCAACCCGGTATATCATGACTTTAACCAACCTAGTGTGCCAAATTGGTCTTATTCGAATCATTACATGCCCCAGTCCCAATACTATGAACAAGACTGGAATAATCATCACTACTCTTCACAGAGTCAATGGGGATACAACACCCCTGAGCCATATTGTCAACCACCTTTTCAACCATTCTCTTCAGATACTTCTTTTACCACACCACCAATGTTTCAGTCCTCAAATGATCCATTCGATGGGTTAGAAGAAAAAGTGGATCGTTTGCAAGGTTTAATGAATGACCAAATTTCTAGACTTTCAAACATTCTTGAACTAACCAACCAAGTTGATAGGAACCAAGAATCATTATGTCTAGAAGACCTTGATCAAAATTCAATTTCATCACATTAATATGAACTTGATCAATCCCAATCCTTGAACAAATTGGCTAGTTTTAATTTCAATGAGATTGAATTAGATTGTGAATGTGAACCCGATCCCCAACTTTGCGATTCAGTTTCCATCTTCGAATCTATGTTGACTCCGGTATTCTCACCCAATTTGGACCAATTTTCTGAGCCAACATTTATTCCCGTAGCCATAGATTTTGAAATTGAATCACCAATTTTGGATAGTCACATTCCATTGATGGGAAAAGAATGTGAATATCAATTCTTGGACTTGGACTCAACGCTTGAACCAAAACTAACTCTCGAACCCCACGTCAATTTTCCCGAGTTTGCATTGGTTCCTGAACCTATCATTCTTGAGTCCAAGTCAACTATTCTACCAAGTCACAATCTTTTGTTGGACATAGGTATAGACCATGATGACTCTGTGATGATTTTTCAGGACTAGTCATGTAAAGGAAGTAAGTTTCACGATAGGATCTTCCATGATCCTATTCATACTGGGGACTGTAAACAATAAAGAGAAAAGAGGTCAATAAAGGTAGGTTCCGTGAACTACTATATTATCTTGATTGGGTAGCAACGCTTGACCCAATCAGACCACCACCGGAACCACCACCTTAAGGTAATATTTTCCTCCCCTTTCTTCTTTTTTCATGCATAAATGCATTCATTCATACATTGAGGACAATGCATGAGATAGGTATGGGGGGAGGATTTACTAACATACTAACATAGGTAGATAGGTAGATACTAACAAAGATACTAAAAAATAAAATTTTTTTTGAAAAGAGAACAATATTTTGACTTATCTTTTGAAAGAAATCTAAGTTAGTCTTAAGAATTAGGAAAATCATGATTAGGATTTCTAAAAACTTGGTCAAAATAAATAAATTGTTGAATTTTTAGGTATAGGAGGAAAAATTGAATAAGTAATTAGTCTTGATTTTTACCTTAATGAAATATGCATACCTAATATACTTACACATCTAGGATTCTAAGACAAAGACTCTTGTGCCCTATAAAAAATAATACTAAAAAAATTTAAAAAAAAGAAATTCACTAATTAAGCTGGATACATGTGCCTCAAGAAGCATCAGTATTCACGCCTAAAGGTGATTTTATAAATAAAGTCCTTAGTTTTGTGGCCTAGTTCACTCGAATCCTTAATTCCGTAGGGTGTTTTCTCACCCAGTGCCCTAAAACCGACTGGTTTGGGAGCCACCGACTTTAAGTTCGCTACATGGGTGGATTAGAAAGCCTAAGAAAACTAAGAAATATTACTTATATATGTACTAACACATCTAATAGCTAATTAGTTAGGTATGAGGGCCTCAAGAAGCCTTCATGCTTACACCAAAGAAAATTAGATGAGTTATACATATTAAAAAAAAAGAGAAAAAATAATAATAAAGAGGCATGAGTGTCCAAGTTAAAGAATTCCTAGTAAAGATTCACATGGATGCATATGACTTTTGGTAACGAAAAAGACTATACAAAAATTCAATTTTGATTCTTACCTAAAATAGATAACAATTTATTATATAAAGACTAAGTTTAAGAATGAATAAAAATGATAATCCTAAAACTTATAGACTACTTAGTCTCTTCAAACATATTTCAAATATTTTTCTTTTTTATGAATTTTGTGGGTGTAATCCGCTGAAAACCCTCACGAGACAACACTCATCCTCTAGGATAACCTATAGGTTTAACGGCTTGTTGCACATGCTAAGTGCAATCGTGATGCCTACGAAAGTGAGTTAGGATAGATTAGTTTTTCTTCTCTTATTCTTTTTGATTTTTACTCGAGGACGAGCAAAAAGATAAGTGTGGGGGTGTGATAGGTAGTAAAAAATGCATATTTATCACTAAATTTACTATCATATTTCCCTATTTATTCTTTTAATTATGCACTATTACTAATGTTTTATTATTTAATATGTGCAGGCCTTGAATAATTATTTAATAAAGCCTAAATGAAGCCCAGAAGCCCAAAAAGCCCATGTGCAAGCCCATGTGCAAAAGTTGTAATAATTTAGAAGTTTCTTATTATCTAACCTAATCTAAACTTAGATTTTTAAATTCTTTATTTAAAATCTAAGTGAGGAAAAGGAAGGATAAGAAAGAACTCCTAATTGCTAAAAGAAGAGGAAAAAGATAGACTTCTACTCAACTCTAGTTGCTTGCAGGACAAGGCTAAAGATAAAAGGAGAAGAGTGCAAAGATAAAAATTCGTTTTAAAAGAATTAGATTTAGGGTAACTTGCTTCCCAAGTTATCCCGAATTTTAAAAATAAAGAGTCGGTATGCAAAATCCAGAAGGATATACCCAGATGGACGGACCAGAGGAGGCCACGCGTGAAAGCGCGTGGCCAGAAGCTAAGCTACAGCCGCGGAAACGTGGCCATAGCCGTGTTTCCGCGGCTCCCTGGATGAGGTTGTCGTCCAATTTTTGTGGGAGAGTTGTATCGGGACTCTACTTCTTCTATCTCCTATAAATACCCCTGCAGAGCAACAGAGAGGGGCGTGCAGAAACGAGCTTAGGGTTTTTCTTTAGATTTTCTCTCTAATTTGTAGTTTGTAACTTAGGTTTTTTTTAGTTTTCTTTTGTGTAATTTTTTTTACTTTTTCTTTATGTAACTGAGAGGAGAGACGAGTTTCATGGAGGAAGGAGATCAAGCTTATACTGAGGTGACATCGGTGTAAGTAAGTCTTTTCTTCTATTGTTATAAGAATCAAATCGAAGTTTCTGTTTCTTCTTTACTCTTTTTTTCATTTATTTTCCTCTGATGTGTTTGTAATCCAAGTGAACTCAATAGCCTCGAGACTGCTTCGCCATTGCAAGTGCTCTTGATGGCCTATGGTGATGAATAACCATTTTTTGTTAGTTTAGCTCGCCTTTTATTCGTAGTGTAGATCGTGAATGGGGAAGATCCTATACGCCATGCTTGATTACCTTTAAAGACAAGGTAAGTCGTCGCAATGAATCCAAGGTATATGAGCACTGAAGAGGTAAGTAATTTTTAGGTTATTTTTCTTTTCTTTTATTTCTTTAGTTTAGATCACCAACACCAAAACCACCCAATTCAATTCCTTGTATATAATCTATTTTCCATCTTCTTAATTTACCATCTTCTTCCTAATTCAAACACTTTGTAACCTAAAAGAGAACTCACTAAAAAAGCTTCCATCGCTACTCCCTCCCTGTGGATCACGACCCGCATAGCCACTTGCTATAGCGGTAGAAATGAGTACCTTGCACATCCTATTCTTAGATCTGAAATTTTGTATTCTTGTGTGCAGGTAAAACTCCAATCAATAAGTGTGGGGGTGTGATTAGTCTCTAATATTGCATAATTTTTATCACATCTGCATATTTATTTTGTATAAAATTCTACTAATAAAGCTTTGCTTGCTTGATCCTAGGTCCATGGTGTGCAATGAAGAAGAAGACCCTAAATCACTATTTAATGGGTGATTAAAGGCCTACAAAGTAGCCACTGACTTTAGAGAGGTGATTCTATCAGACCTGGGCATCAAATCATAAATCTAGGAGATCCTGTTAGTAAGGACCGAAGCGACGCAGTGCAGTAGGAGGCCATGCACGCGTCGCCCTGCGAGGGCTGCAGTCGTGCCAGTGCTTTGGGCCAGGGGTTGTCCCCCTGGCCTCCTTTCTCCTGGTGCCTATAAATGCCCCCCTTGGGGCTCAACAGAGGAGATATCCAGAGTTTGAAGAGTAGTTGTTATTTTGTTTCTAAGAATTGTAGTTGTTTGTTTGTTTCTTCTTCTAGTTTTAGATTAGCCATTAAAGTGAAAGAGAGAGAGTGTGTGTAAAAGTTGTATTTGGAGGTGACAAGCTTAACAAGTAATTATTTCTCTTTCTTCTTTCCATTTACTTGGTGTTTCATTGGTTTCTACCACTTTGTTTTGTGTGTTATTTTTTCTCTTTACTTCTTCTCTTTTGTTATTTTTTTACTACAACGTCTAACTAACTCTCTTATTGCATGGCTAACTAAATACTAACCCACTAATCTCTAACAACTTGATTGATAACTAAAATGAGTCAATAGTGTCAAACAAGCCTTGTGCAAACGAGAGCTATGACATCTTAAGACGAGGGTTCTAACTCTAACTTACCTACAAGTATTAGCTCTCTTATATTTCATGCTTAATGGGTTTTTGATGATATATAAACTTTGCTTGTCTTTGTAAGTAGAAATTTTCCTTTTAACTTTGACGATAATGTTAATACACTTGTTTCTTTCCTTATTCTAGCCTTCTATTGGATCTTGATAAGGGAATGTCCAAGTTTTGCTGTGTGAAGCTAAGTTAAAGGAAGGACTTTCATTCGGTCCCAACTTGAATAGTTCCTAGGCATAAAGGTTATGCTTCTTATGATCCATCGTGAGGCTACATCTTCAAGAAGTTAGGGATTAGTGGGAATACTTAGTAGAAAATTAGCCATTCGTTTTTACCATCTAGAAAAATCACTTTGACAAACCACCAAACCATTGTAAACAATTCTTGAAACCAACTTGTTTTCATTTTCAAATTTTTTATTTAAAACAAAGAACTTTCTCTTTTCTTGAACAAAGAAGCCACATCAAGCTTTCATCGCTCTCCCTCCTTATGGATACGACCCATATAGCCACTTTGCTAGTACAGAGGAATCGCTAAAGCAGTAACATCGACCCACATTCCTTTACTTATTTTTGTGCATGCTTTTTGAAAAACACCTAGAGGGGGGGTGAATAGGTGTTAATACTAATCTAATGATCTTTTTAAACATGTATGTATGATGCAAGCGGTCACTCAAAATAAGAAATTGAAGCCGAATTCCCCGTGAAGGGCTCTAGAACTTCTCCTCTTTGATTCCTCTAGATTATGAGTTGAGGCGCGTAATTGCTTTCTTGTTGAAATGAGTAAAGACCGAAAATGCTAGTAAATGAAATGAGTGCAATAATGAAGTGCAAGTAAGAGGTATCACAAGATAGAAATGTAAAGCAATGAAAAGCAATAAGGAAACCAATCGTAAACACAAGTAATTTGTTTCGAGGTTTGAGCCACTGCTCTACGTCCCCGCCTCCACCACCGTGAAGGATTTCCACTAAATCCGCAAAGAAATTTTCACACCGGAATCTTTACACCTAAGGGGATTACAATTGGTCTACACAAGACCGGAGTATCCAACTCCAACCAATCTAACCTCTACACAAGAGGGATCTCAACATAAGGAAATGCAAGTCACTAGGTGATCAAAAGACCACAAACTTCTCTCTTACAACTTCTTATAGAGTGGAGATGATTTTTGGTTTAAGAAGTGAAGTGAGAAATATTTCAGTTGTAAAGAAGTAAAAAGAGCTTGGAAAACAACAAAAAACTTTAACCAAAGAAAGCACTTTAGAGAATGAAAGCTTGAAAACTTTTCTTTTCTTTTGAAACTTTAAAAACAATGGGGATTTTTCTTGTGTTCAACAAAGGACCAATGACCTCTATTTATAGGGATTTGCTAAATGCATTTCATCATTTAATCAAGGTCAATAGGTCAGATTATAGCCACAAGAAAATCAGAGATAGCTAAAAGATATATCAAAATCAAAATAGAAAACAGATTCTGAGAAAATAGCCGTTGGGGGCTGCTGGCGGCTGGCGGTCGACGGGCCGGTCGACCGGCAGTCTATATGGCAAAAGAGCCATTGGACTCGGTCGACCGCAGGCTGAACAAAAACAAAATTTTGACCTGTCGGTCGACCAGGCCGGTCGACCGACAAAACCCGAGACTAAGGGTCTTGCAGTCGGTCGAAGGTCGGTCGACCGCAAGGTCTGTCGGTCGACTGGCCTGGTCGACCGGCAGACGTGCACAGACATGCACGCCAAGGCCACAGGCCCGGTCGACCGGTCTGGTCGACCGATCTGGCCTGAAATAGATCCAGTCGACCGCCCGGTCTACCGTTAGGCCTGAAAAAGATTTATTTTGGAAATATTTTAGAACTTTGAAGAATTTTGGAAATATTTTTAAATGGTCTGAGATTTGAGTAACATGCTATAGGCGTTGAAATACATGTTTTACACTAGATATAAAAATATGAAATATTTTGAGACATGTATATCAATCAAGACATGCACCTAATCTAACTAACCAAACCAAAACCTGTACTTTTGAAAAGTGAAAATGTGTGTGTTTTCTTGAGGCAACTTATCATAACCTTACTCTTTAACATACTAATTCTTACAATGATTCTAGATGACTACAAGATCTTCAATTTTGGGCTTCTCCATATGCATTGTTGAATAGCTTGAATCCTTGATCCCGAATTGAGTCAACTTGAGTCAAAAATACCTTCTTTTAGGGAAGAAAACAACTTGAATCCTTAGAACCCTGAAACACACTTAAACACTAAAATATGATTAGTACAAATAACTATATATATATTTTGTAATCATCAAAACTTCAAAACCGGGTGATTGTAACCTTGGGCCAACAATCTCCCCCTATTTTATGATGACAAAACATATGAGTTATTTAAAAAAATTAGGAAAGGAGCTTGGAGGCTCCCCCTCAAATCATGCTATATATATGAATGGCTATATACATAAATGAAGTTTACAAAAAGTCAAAAAAAAAAAAACTTGGCATAAGAAAGAAATAATAATTCAAAATATATAACTCAAAAGTAAACAAACAATAACTCAAAACACAAAACATATAACTCAAAACTTAAAAACAATAAACTAACTTTTTCTCCCTCTTTTTGTCATACATCAAAAGGGTAACATTGTTAAAAAAATTTCATGTATCCATAACACAGATATTCAATTCACCACAAATAAAAGAAAATCTATTATAGTCTAGTGGTTTTGTAAAAATATCGGCAAGTTGAAAATCGGTAGAAATATAATCAATTTCAATATCACCTTTCTCATAATGATCTCTAAGAAAGTGATACCGAATGTCAATGTGCTTAGTCTTACTATGTTGATTTGCATTTTTAGTCATATGAATAGTACTAGTATTATCACAAAATATTTTAATATGGTCATAATGCAAATCATAGTCAAGGAGAGTATGTTTCATCCAAAAGACTTGTGCACAATAAGCCCCGGCCGCAACATACTCCGCCTCGGCGGTTGAGAGGGCTACCGAATTTTGTTTCTTGAAAGACCATGAAACAGGACAATTACCGAGAAATTGACTTGTTCCACTTGTACTCTTCCTATCCACTCTACAACCCGCATAGTCGGCATCCGAAAAACTCGTCATTGAAAATTGTCCAGTCTTCGGATACCACAAACCCATTTCAATTGTGCCCTTAAGGTATCTAATAATGCATTTTACCACAATCAAATGGGACTCTTTAGGACACGATTGAAATCGAGCACAAAGACATACACAAAACATAATGACCGGCCTACTAGCCGTTAAATACAACAAACTACCAATCATGCTACGATAGAGTTTAATGTCTACATTTATACCTTGTTCATCCTTGTAAAGCTTTGTGGTGGTAGCCATGGGAGTTTTGCTTGTCTTAGCCCCTTCAAGTCTAAATTCTTGATAAGTTCCTTTGTGTACTTAGCTTGATTGATGAAAACCCATCCTTCCTTTGCTTGATTTGGAGACCAGGGAAGTAGTTAAGCTCACCCATCATAGACATCTCAAATTCCTCCTGCATGCATGATTCAAAAGCTTTGCAAAAATTTTCATTAGTAGAACCAAATATGATATCATCAACATATATTTGAACTATAAGTATATCATTTTCAACATGTTTGGTAAACAAAGTAGTATCTATTTTTTCTTTATTAAAACCATTAGAAATAAGAAATGAAGAAAGTCTTTTATACCAAGCCCTAGGGGCTTGTTTTAAACCATAAAGAGCTTTGTCTAGTTTGAAAACAAAATCCGGATGTGTAGAATCAACAAACCCAGGGGGTTGTTCAACATACACCTCCTCTTCAATAAATCCATTTAAGAAAGCACTTTTTACATCCATTTGAAAAAGTTTAAAATCTTTATATGAAGCAAATGCAAGTGTCAACCTTATGGCTTCAAGCCGTGCTACGGGTGCAAAAGTTTCCTCAAAATCGATACCTTCGACTTGAGTGTAACCTTGGGCCACTAACCTAGCTTTATTCCTAACAACATTTCCCGACTCATCCAACTTGTTCCTAAAAATGCATTTAGTACCAATTGTTGGTCTATCATGGGGCCTAGGAACAAGATGCCAAACTTGATTGCGCTCGAATTGATTGAGCTCCTCTTGCATGACAAGCAACCAATATGAGTCGCCCTCGGCTTCAAGGATGTTCTTTGGTTCAAAATGACAAATAAATGTATAGTTCCCACAAAGATCATGAAGTTTAGAACGAGTAGTTACTCCTTTTGATACTTCACCTATAATAAGATCCTTGGGATAATGTGGAGTGAATCTCTAATCCTTTGGAAGTGGTTGTGATGGTTTCACTTCAACTTCTTGAACTTCACTTTCCTCATCAACTTTAGACACGTCTTCATGAGTAGGTGTATCCTTCAAGGTAATTTTCTCCATGTCTTCATTTAGGGAATCTATTTCTACAACATTCTTAACAAACACATTAGATTCCTCAAACTTTACATGTATAGATTCTTCAATAGTCAAAGATGATTTATTAAAGACTCTATAAGCTTTACTAGTGTTAGAGTAACCAACAAAAATTGCTTCATATGATTTTACATCAAATTTACCTAAATTATCTTTAGTATTCAAAACAAAATATTTACAACTAAAAACTTTAAAGTATGAAACATTTGGTTTTCTAGAATAATAAATCTCAAAAGATGTTTTAGAAGTGTTTTTCATAAGAAAACCCTATTTGATATGTAGTAAGATGTGTTTACGGCCTCGGCCCATAGGCATTGAGGGAGACCGTACTCATTTATCATTGTCCTAACCATCTCTTGTAATGTACGATTTTTCCTCTCAACGACTCCATTTTGTTGTGGAGTTCTAGGACAAGATAGTTCATGCTTAATTCCATGTTCTTCGCAAAAAGTGGTAGAGGGTTGGTTATTGAATTCACCACCTCTATCACTTCTTATTCTTAAAATATAAGAATCTTTTTCCTTTTCAACTCTTTTCTTAAAGGCTTGAAAATGTGAAAAGGCTTGATTTTTATGTTCTAAAAATAAAACCCAAGTAAAACGAGAGAAATCATCAACTAAAACGAAAGCAAAACGATTACCACTTAGACTTTTGGTTTGTGTAGGACCAAACAAATCCATATGGATCAACTCCAAAGGTCGTGATGTCATGATATCCTTGATTGACTTGAAAGAGGACTTGGTTTGTTTCCCAAGTTGGCACGCATCGCAAATGCGGTCCTTTTCAAAGTTCAAGTAAGGAATACCTTTCACCATTTCCATGTTGTTTAATCTAGATAGATGTCAAAAGAATGTGGCCTAATCTCCTATGCCACAATCAAGAGTCATCATTAAAGGCGTTCAAACAAGTAGCATTGCATAGCATATTAGACATATCAATCATGTATACATTGTTTTCACGAAAGCCAAAAAATATACATGCATTAGTTTGTCTATTAATTATACTACAAGCCAAGTCATCAAAAACACATTAAAACTTTTATCACAAAGTTGACTAACACTCAAGAGATTATGCTTTAGGCTATCAACTAAAACAACATTTTTTATTAAAGGAGATGTACCAAGTTTAACATTATCAATACCAATGCTTTTTCCTTTGGCGTCATTTCCGAAGGTGACGGTGCCACCTTCATAGTATCTTGATAGGGTTGTGAAGTTGTTGATATCCCAAGTCATGTGCCTTGAGCAACCACTATCAAGATACCACCACTCCTTACGTCGTTGGGCTTTGGAATGTACCTACATCATATAACAAATTTGTTGACTTTGGTACCCAAACTTTCTTGGGTCCTTGAATGTTAGTATTCCGAACCCAAACATGATTATGTGATGCATTTATCCTATCATAGCAAAATTTAACCAAATGACCCTTACGGCCACAATATGTGCATGCATAAACTTTACCATACAAAAATGCATGATGAGTGTGTGAAGTGTGGTCATGTTTAGGGTGCTTAGCATGATTTAAAGGTTGTGATTTATGAACATGAGTGTAAGTAGCATGTGATTGTTTTTTTGGGACATGTTTCTTAGGAAACATAGCCTCTAGTCTAGTTTTATCAAATTCACATTTCTTCAAAACTACTCCTAATGAATCAATTTTCTTCTTTAGCATGAAAATCTCGTTTTCATCAATTTGTAAAAATTTACCTTTGCAAGAAATTTTATAGTCATCAAAATCCTTTTGAGTAGAAGTGAGAGTGTAGAAGTGAGAGTTGAAAACAATTCATCTTTTTCTTTTGTGAGAATGAAAACTTTGTGGTTAAGTGGTTCATTTTTCTTTTTCATTTTTAAGTATTTCTTTTTGAGAAAATCATAGTTATGAGATAGTTCTTCAAATGCTTCTCCTAGTTCATTTATAGATAGTTCACAATCTTCAATAGATGTATCGGGAGTTACCTTGTTTGTACTTTCATTTGCCATGAAGCACATGTTGGCGGTGTCGACTTCCTCATCGGATTCACTCTCTGAATCTCAAGTAGCTTTTAAAGCTTTTTTTTTGTATGGCTTCTGGAGGTGAAGGGTTTGCCTTTGTTTTCCGGACATTCCGCAACAATGTGACCCGGCTTCCGGCAATTGAAGCAAATGATTTTCCTCTCTTCTTTACCTTACTATCTCCTTCTATTTTGGAACTTTGCCTTGTTGTATATTCTCCGAACGTTCTTTACAAGAAGAGAAAGATCTTCATCATCCTCTTCCTCATCGTCTTCGTCGGAGTAGGTGGAAGAGCTCTTGAAGGTGATTGCTTTCTTCTTGGGAGGAGCCATCTCTTCTCTTGCTTTTCTTTTCATCTCATGGGTCTTGAGATTCCCAATGAGACCGATGAGCTCCATTTCTTCCTTGTCATTGAGCTCCTTCAAAGTTGTGGCTTTGACTTCCCAAGATGGAGAGAGTGCACGGATGATCTTCCTCACTTTTTGGTCGTTGTCAATGCCGTCACTTAAAGAAGAAAGACCGTTGGTAATCCTTGTAAATTTAGTAACCATATCATCTATGGTTTCATTCTCTTGCATGAAAAAGTTTTCATATGGGAACGAAGAAGGTCGATCTTGGCCCTCTTTACTTGTGAGGTTCCCTTATGAGTGACTGGTAAGTGAGTCCAAATCTCATAAGCGGATTTGCAATGAATGACTCTAGAAATATCATCGTCATTAAGAGCTTAAAGCAAGGCATAGTGTGCCCTAGCATTAGTGTCAAACTCTTTCGTGGCAATATCGGACCAAGCGTCCTCATCACTAAGGGGTGCACTAAAAGGTTTGGTCACTGCCTTTGCAACCCGGCTCCCTAAGGATTGCAAAAACACGGTCATCTTAACCTTCCATATGGAAAAGTTAAGGCCATCAAACATGGGTGGGGACTTAATTCCTTCTGTCATTTTTACTAAGTGTATGAGGATGAAATATGAATAGTGTGATTAGCAATATAGGATCTCTCTAAGGTTGTTAAGCCAAGAGCCTAGAGACCAAAGCTCTGATACCAATTGAAAAACACCAAGAGGTGGGTGAATAGGTGTTAATGCTAATCTAATGATCTTTTAAATAAGTATGTATGTATGATGCAAGCGGTCACTCAAAACAAGAAATTGAAGCCAAATTTCTCGTGAAGGGCTCTAAAACTTCTCCTCTTTGATTCCTCTAGATTATGAGTTGAGGCGGGTAATTGCTTTCTTGTTGAAATGAGTAAAGACCGAAAATGCAAGTAAATAAAATGAGTGCAATAATGAAGTGCAAGCAAGAGGTATCACAAGATAGAAATGTAAAGCAATAAGGAAACCAATCGCAAACACAAGTAATTTGTTTCGATGTTCGAGCCATTGCTCTATGTCCCCGCCTCCACCACCATGGAGGATTTATACTAAATCCGCAAAGGAAATTTTCACACTGGAACCTTTACACCCAACGGGATTACAATTGGTCTACACAAGACCGGAGTACCCAACTCCAACCAATCCAACCTCTACACAAGAGAGATCTCAATACAAGGAAATACGAGTCACTAGGTAATCAAAAGACCACAAACTTCTCTCTTACAACTTCTTATAGAGTGGAGATGATTTTTGGTTCAAGAAGTGAAGTGAGAAATATTTCAGTTGTAAAGAAGTAAAAAGAGCTTGGGAAACAACTGAAAACTTTAACCAAAGAAAGCACTTTAGAGAATGAAAGCTTGAAAACTTTTCTTTTCTTTTGAAACTTTAAAAACAATGGGGATTTTTCTTGTGTTCAACAAAGGACCAATGACATCTATATATAGGGATTTGCTAAATACATTTCATCATTTAATCTAGGTCAATAGGTCAGATTATAGCCACAAGAAAATCAGAGATAGCTGAAAGATACATCAAAATCAAAACAAAAAACAGATTCCAAGAAAATAGCCGTTGGGCTGCTGGCGGTCGAACGGCGGCCGGTCAACCGGCAGTCTATATGGCAAAAGAACCGTCGGACTCGGTCGACCGGTCGATCGACCCGTAGGCTAAACAAAAATAAAATTTTGAACTGTCGGTCGACAGGGCCGTTCGACTGACAAAAACCCGAGACTAAGGTTCTTGCAGTCGGTCGAAGGTCAATCGACCGCAAGGTCTGTCGGTCAACTGGCCCGGTCGACCGG